>DWME01007917.1:0-12174 GCA_018244795.1 Parelbella ahira ahira
GCTGGACATAGGCCTCACCAATAGCACACCACTGAGCTCGATCTTCAGCTCTTCGCATCCAACCACTGCCAGCCACTTTACGTATATCGTATTGAGTTTAATTACCGAATATTACAATCTAGATTGACACATGGACTGTTTGTAGAACTGTAACCAATTCATGGCCCAGAATTTATGTTGCTACAGTTGATACGTCCTCAATTATGAAAATTATTTAGCTTATCATGTACCTACTAACATTGTGGCTGTCGTATTCCTGGCGCAGTTGCATATTGCAAGAAATCTGTGAAGTTAGCGACGCCAGCTGCGGACAGCTCTTGGAGAGATGACTGTTAAGGCACTAAGCAGTCGGTTACAGGGTGCAAAATATTTTTCAAAGTTGTGAGACTTCCATGGCCTGTAGTGGAACGTAAAATTAGTTGCAGGTTATAAATAAAACACTTCTTTTATATGCATTTTTAATAACTGTGAAGATACATTTTCACAATTTGTGTAACATTCACATCATGATCACCACTCGCGTGTTATACGTAACATAAAACGATACTTAATTAAAACATTCATAAATAAAACAGTGCACTTACGACGTTTGGTAATTTCTTTTACCGTTTTACAATTTAATAAAACCGAATCCTTTAACGGAACATCGGTAATAAGAATTAAATAATATATAAATTATCAAAAAAGATGCACTTACAATGTTTAGAAAACAAGATAAAACGACGTCGCGTTGATAACGATACCTATTGAGTAGAAACTGTACGTTTCTATACAAAAGCACTTCGCAAGTGCCAATACACAGAAGAATACAATAATCGAAATTCTTAACTTCAATATACAATAATACATAGACATATGAAAACAACATGGAACAAAATTATTTTATAGCGGCATGATGAACGTCAATAGACATCTCGATCATTTAATAATTTAACTTTTATAAGCTGAAAACTTATAAAATTGGACTTAACTTGCGTAATCTATCATGTAGGTAATAGAAATATTTTAATGTAGCGCCAGTTGAAAACTTTTTGAAACTAAGTTAAGGACAAAATTACTACGTGTTAAGATGATTTGTAGATAAATAAAGTTCTGGCCAACTGCCCCTTCAATAAAGTCAGTAAAAGTTCTTCCCTATGTGCAAAAATATTACATGATTAAAAGATAACCGGAAAAACCGCATATGTAGTATTAAAAACTATTACGGGCTTGATACGTGTCTACTTCGTACTCCGAATGCCGCTGTGATGTAAGCCGTAGACATACCTTATCATGGATGTATATCGTAATTATATATCTGTATCACATCGGTGAAGGCTCATCTAAAATTTAGGGAGTACCAATAATTTTCACGTTACAATACTATGATGAAAATGATCGTTTATTTAGTAACATACCGAGCTCGCGCGGACCGGATATGCGTAGAGTTCTTGTTTAGAGCGAAACTACATAAAACCCTGTAGCATGACCAACGTCGGTTCAGATCATACATGTAACCTTCTTGTGATATGTTGTCATGTAACACAAAATAATTCAATGAAACTCCATACATTTGGAATATGTGGGTATGTATAATTGAATATTAAACTAGTCTTAAACATTGTAACAGGGCTATAGTAGTGACGTCAAGATACCGACACAAATATTAAAAAAGTGCACCTAAGCTCGCTTGAATAGAGGAAGATATTGCAGAAAGCGGTCGTGAATATATCGTTTTCTAATTCAATACTTCTCTTATTACTAATCTCAGTAGGACGCAATTCTTAAACTTGTGACGTTTTCAGTACAACTCTGATGTACACTGTTTCTGTCTCATTTTTCTAACATTACAAGCCCCATCTTCAGTTATTACCGACAGATATCTATTTTGATAGCACGCCAAATACAAAAAGATTAGAGAAAAAGTTTAATGGGTACTACTCGTACTTTTTCTAACAAATGTGATTCCTCTACTTACCTATTAGAGTATTGCAACGTGTTACCCGCACATTTCTATAGCATATCTACATGTAAACTCAACTAGCAATCCCCGATTTTTTTCTAAAACTAAGAAGTAGGGTCACTTTATTGTATTAAACACATTTTACAATCGGCACCCAGGGTCTAACAAGCGGCGGTAAAGGAATTAATTTATGTTAATGGTTAGGTAATATATAAGGCATGACAAGTTTACGTAAAACACTGTTACATTGTATCCCATAAAAAAACACGCCATCACCATTTTAAAACCGTGGCGTGACTTATTTCACCTATGTAGCTATATCGAAAGTTTCATGACGATTGGTTCAAAATGAACCTCACGACAATATGTCAGTTTATATGTTTAGGTATGTATGTTTAAAATATAATTTAAAAATGGCATTTCTCCCTTGATACTAATTACCTTAGGGATCCGAATGGGTAACATTTGTAGCCAGGTACATACTCCTAACACTACGGAAATATCTCCTTGGAATAATACTGGAGCGACTATCTGCCGGCGTGGCCTTTATTTACCTGGATCGACTTTATTTTAAGCGTTAATCACAATTAGTTAGTTAGTCTAATATGGATTATCTGGTACCTATAATTGAAATATAGCCATGAACCATAGCTCAATGCTTTTTAAAACGCACGCTAAACCTCTTGGTTATTTCGTACCTTTGTGACGAAAATCTTCGCTTCAGGGCAGCTTTTTGATAAAAAATATATTTGATAACAATTAACCAGTAATAACACATACTTACACGTTAGTAGAGGGTATTTACTTATTTCAAAATACAGGTGAATTTCTGACTATTACAGCTTATATTAAATTCTTCATTGAATTCAGGTTAGAAACAAACAATATCTAAACGCTCGTCATTAGCAGTGCAAAATGATAGCTAGCGCTTCGGATTTATAGCAGTACACTAGGACTGTCCGACGCTTCCCGTGAATACAGGCAAGGACGAAGTATGCAAACACCAGAGTCCTTAACAGATAACTGGATGTTTGATTTCGATTCAAGCAGTATCGAATCTGGATCTCCGGACTTGTACCAGAGTACCGGAATTGCATACATACTACATATATAATATAACTATATTTGAACATGTTTTTTTTACAGCCAGTGGTCACTATTTGCTCGGAACACACACATACATGGATATACACACACGCAATAACAGGCTTATCTTGAATGTGTGGTCTAGAAGTAATGTTTTTATAATGATAAAGAATTTGTGGGAAGAAATTAGATAATGCACTGTCCTATAATATTTCTACTTTATATTACTTCTTTTATTACAATTAATGGCAAAGTTACCCTTATTTCGTCCTAAAACGCCAGAATTCAGGTTATAAAAACAATGTTTCATTTCATACAAAATCGAAAAACTCTACAGAGAAGTTTTAAGATGTTTTGTGTTAAAGAAAACTCAACATCTGCCCGCCTCGTTAACCACCTGGTTTTGTATTACACGTCAAATATATAAGATGACAACCCCTTGTAAACCAATATGTAGAGTCTGCTTGCCATATAGGGAAATATTTAAAGTACCTATACCAGATATATTATTTATATAAATGTATTGCAGTCAACTGTACAGAGCGTAAAATATTTTTTACATAGTAAATGCTAGCTTACTTTGGTTCATTGTCGTATGAAGATTCGATCAGACATTGGAAGCTTTACATTTTCATCAAACCCGCCTTTTATGTTGTCGTCAGTCTGACAAATTAATTTCTTTTATAACTTTTTATCCAAAAATGCATCAGTAGCTGTTTTGGACTTCAGCGACGCTCCGTCATTCCTATACTTAGATGAGCTTGATTGGTCAGCTCTTTGTGTGCATTCCAGTGATCAATGATCCCGATCTTGGCTCTACATAATAGAGATATACATATTATGACAATGTCCTGATAGCATTCGATTGCGGCAGGCAGTCCCGGTTTAAGGCTCAGCTCCAAAACTATTAATAACTGATTTCAAACACTACGAAGAATATATTTTTTAATTTTAAATATCGACAATTACATAATGTGAAATTAAGAGGGACATTATATGTATATATGTACATAAAATGCGAAGAAAACGGCATAAAAATGCAGTGATACAGCGTAACGGCGATTAAACCTCACTTCGGGCCGAAAATAAACCAAAAATTTAGAAAGTATTACTTTTAACTGTGTTTACCTAGTTGCGGTACAGACGTAGAAAAAAATAAAAAAAAAGTAGAGTATTGGAAAGGGCATTTGTATCGTCTTGCGGGATTAACGCTGCAAATATTTAATTTTTTCTTTCGCTTGTAAACGGTGGTAACAGAACATAGAAATTAGCTCGTTTTTTAGAAAGCAAAATAGAAACAGTATGTAATTACTGATGAAGTATTTCCATGTCTATTATTTTTCTTATTAAATTAAATTTTGTGCTGGGCACTATTAGTGATTATTTCTGTGCAAGCAGTATTGTAGATCCTGCTCAATGTGCGAGTGCGAAGTTGCTGCTTCTATGAAATGTATTTGAATTTTACTCAAAGAAGAATACAAGAGTCTTTTAAGTGCGTTCTATTTATGTTTCGACAATGACCAGTTGATTTTCAATTGTACTTTTCAGTACTAAATGCTAGTCCTAAAACTATGTGCTACATTACGTAAATTCCGAACTCCGATCAGTCTTTTGCCAGAACCATAACTGTAATGAAAGTTAAATATATTTACAAAGAATAACTCCAACGATAAATCGACAAATTGTTTAATATTATATTTGGTCTGTTTCAAGAACTGCATGTGATGAATTTATTGCTAATGAACAATAATTACATATGTATATGTGCGGTACAGACACGGAGAATTGTTTTATCTAAATGTATGCGATGTAGAACAAAAGATTGCATCCATTATACAGATAACACAACAATAAATTCATTATAGATTAAAAGATTATCATTTCAAGTGCCAATATTATTATATATAAATACAATTCGATACGTTTTCCTACTGATTGCCTCTTATATTCTCGTAAATCGATTATCTTGATAAAAATCTTATTATATACAAGTATGGTTGTTTTATTATCCATTGTTCTAAGTAATAAGTAGTCCCGCAGTCAGAACACACTGTCCATATACTTTTGAAAATGCAATGTCTGACTGTGCGCTTAAAATCCTTTATTAACGGCCTCGTAACCATATTTTCGGGTAGTTTAATCTAGTATATAGCTACATGTAATCTAATATTATGCGACTGTATTATTTAATGCGATTACTGGTAATACAGAAAACGAAATGCCGCGAAACTGTTTATAAATTAAAAAACGATGGCTCAAACTTTTAGTTTGCGAATAGAAACACGATATATTATGTTACTGTTCTAAAACGTCTCTATCTTTAAATATTACATTGAAGTAAATAAAATAAAATTAACACGAACATAAGGTTAACTAAACAAACGAAACCAACCTTTCAAGTTACAAAGTAAATTAGACAAAAACGAGCTATCAACCCTGAAATACACAGTATCAACGATCCACATATTCAACATGACGCTATGCCATTTCTAAAAATATTAATATTATTAAATAGCAACACTGCCCACGATCTGTTTTGGTATTACCACCTTACATCTATGCTTTAGTTGTGAAACACTTACCACTAAGAACACATGGGATTCTCAACAGAGTCCTCGATTACCTGATTCGAATATTTTTAGATTATAATTATATTAATTATACACTTACACTTATAATTAATTTAATCGCGACACTCTTGACCAACTGAAGAGTTCTAGCGATTTGTATGGACCTATTTGAATATTGCCCAACAATCCAACATTGGAACATTCTGGAGTCCATAATGATATTATATTTTTCTTCATCAAACATTTAACGTTTATTTGTGTGGTTTACATATAAATAACATTTTCTACATAATTTTTTGATCCAAAAGATATGAATCAATGTAAATGAAAAACTTTATCTAATCCAATTGGTTCATTTGCTTCCATCCAAATTAAACCAATTAGATTTCGTAAGCGTTAAACAATCAGACCGCTGTCAGAGAGTGTTTTAATAAAGCTACAACAATAAGTTAATAAAAGAAATGCATATTCATAACATTCCTCTCTTTCTAATTAATAATATCTCGCTTTCTTTCAAGTGTATGTAATATTAGATAATTAACTATGTAAATGAAGCATTCCGTACATATTCAGTGTAAAGTGAACGGTAGACAGCAGTAAATAGCAGTTCTACTGTCGCAGTAATTACGTACTCATAAATGTGACAGAAGACTGAGTACTCATTAGTCTCACAGAAGTAGGTACATTTAGTTGGAGCGACGTCACCCGACCGTGATAATTGTGTATTCTATTTACATACTGCTCTTTCATGTATATGAAATATATTTCATAAACAATTACAACAGCACAGATCGTAGTTTAAAGATGGAAATTTATTGAGCCTAAGATGCACGGTTTTCGACTATAAATAATACGTAGCCGGCATTGTAATATGTTTAGCAAGAACCACGAATGTAATACTTAATATTGAATTACTTTATATATTTAACGACCTGTATACACAATACTGCTAGTAGACGGTTTGCTACACCACAAATAAAAAAAATGTCGCTCAACTTATCAGCGCCAAATCACGAGAGCACGTAAAGTGAAACAAACTATTCAATGCTAGGTGTCAAAAACTATAAATTTTTAAAACGACAGTATATTTACGGCGACGGATCGTTAATGAGCCAAGTAACAGAGGGTTGAATGGAGCGAGATTAGTGTATTGTACTGTTTGCTTGTGACGGCTTGCGTCCGGCGGCCGAGCTCGTTAGCGGAGCGGCGCGCGCCACGCCGCCGGCCGTCACACGCCCAGCCGCGCTTCCAGCATCGGCGACGGCAGCAGCGACCTGCGGACCGCCGCGACACTATTATTATTATTATTATATAGTGACTATTATTTCTTTATTTTTAAATTAAGTATATATTTGTAACTGAAATTACAGGTGAAAAAAAAAACAAAAATTACAAAATGAAATCAAAATCATTTGTGCTCTATGAATTCCTAGACGGTAACAACTGTCTGTTATTATAAATAATTACTACCTCTACCTGCTGGGTATGTGGAATATGTACATTGTGATGCATGCGTTACACACTGTTTGTATCCGCATGTGTCTGTGGACGGGTGTAGTGCATGCTGCATGAAGGCATACACCATCGTATTTCGCATATCGTTATTACAAAATAACTTTAAGTGGTTGCAAGCACGACTGCTGATCGAGAGGTGCTGGGTTCAATCCACGGATCGGATGCTACCGGGTTTTACTAACTTCAAATTCCAAGTAGTACTTCTGAGTCTGAGTCTGTGCCCGGTGTATGGCAATAGGCTCACCACTTCATCAATGGTGGGACGTAAACTTAAGTAAAGAAACATGGGAGTGTATTACACTCTGTTTACCTCTTCAAGGATTACAAACATAATGTTGCATTTTTAACTTTGATTTAATTATCAAGAGTGGAATTCAATAAAATAACGCCAGACTTAATTAAATATATTGACATAAATAATAACAGTGTACTTTTCTATTTAAAATAAGCTAGTATACAACTATATTGAACAATATAGGTATACCTACATAATACGTACAAATAGTAGAGTTCGACGAACAAAAATGTAAACGAATTTACGTCATCTTATGGCATTACCAAGTATGTCATGGAAGTTTTTTCTCTCTTGGCATCATTTCTTGGCATTTATTTATTTATTTCATTATTTATGCACACGAACAAGTTTAAATTTAAAATAACGAAACGGAAAGAGATCTGTACAAAGGCACCGCCTATTTCTAAGGAAATCTCTTTCACAGCATGCTACTTGAACGCATGGTTTAAGAAATAAAGTAAGAAGATTATAGTACGGCGCGATGCTGCGAATTCAATATAACATGTGTTAATACCATACGAAAAAAATAACTGAAAACATTGTCTACGCTGAAGTACCGTAAATTATTAACAGTACAGCTAGTACATAATAAATCATATCACTAACATAGGACTGCAACATGAGGGAGACCTATATATACACTATAGTGAGGAGTACCAATGAGACGATAGACCGAGCCACTCGAAATACGATATCTTTAGTATTATTGGATTAAATAATGATTTTATAACATTCACATAAGTTGACCGCCGGTCGATAGTAAAAAACTAAATATATAAATAGACATACCTACACAATATCTTATCGGTTTATAGCGGGGATAAATTATTAAACTTTGCCTTATTAGCAGTTATTGCGTCGAATGCTAGATAATCTCCAACAACGCCTAGTTTAATAATACCATCAATCCTTTTACGTTCCACTATTGCGTTCTAGTTTCGAAAAGGTCACAGCGCGCCGTTCTCGCCGAGTGCTGGTTGGCAGTTGGAGATGCCGTGGAGAATAATATAAAGGAATTCTGTTATATGGGTTTCCTCACGAGGGTTTGCTTCAACTATGCAAGAAACGATGTTTGATATCAAAATATGTTTGAAAGAAAACAGGTGTGTACCCGGATGTAAACCTTAGATCTCTAGATTTTAACAAACTGGACCATTACTCATTGCGAATATATAGATTCAAATGCGCATTAATATTTAGATATAAAAATCCAGCTCATTAATTGTTTTACAAGATCATCGAAGTATGTTGTTGCAGATGCAATTCTCGGACAACTCGAAATCGAATAAAGGTCTAATGCAATTGTAGAACCCTTATTATTTTTATTAGAGGCATGCTTAATGAAGGGTATTACAAGTAACTCACCCGCACTCCAAGGCGTCCAGGTTCCTGGCGGTGTTGTTGGCCTGGTTACCGATGTTGGAGTTGACGGACTCCGTCCTAGAGCCCATGTTACGCTGCCGGCATAGGTATGGTGTCATAGACGGAGACGGGGTGCTTTGCTTCTGAAAATAATACAACAATTTTGCATAATTTGCCGATTGGCTCAACCCTTTTCCACATGTCACATTGATAGCGCCTAAGCTTGTCGTTGATGTCATCTCTCTACATGATGACGTCACTAAATTTGGACTTTAAATCAGTACCAGAAAGTTTTCCACGCGATTGATATTTACGAGATTCGCTCGTTAATTCAATTCTTGGCCTCATTTCTTGCTTTATCGCAAATTTTAATTTGTACCATAGATACAACTACCATGTAGGTAGGACCCATCAGTAATATTTAAGTGTTGAGTTAAAATTTAAACAATTACATCGTCTATCGGCCGTTAGCCCAGGTGGGTCAACAATATATATATTTATATTTGTTATCTATAATAACGAATAGAGAACCAGTACTGATTTAAGGACTATGCTTTATTTTAAACCAAAATAAAGAACTGATACAAAGATGAAATGGAAGATGTGCACACAAATATGAACTTCCCAAAAGTTACACTACCGTACTTGTATCTTAAAGTATCTACTATTATCAGTAATACTAATAACATTTGTATATATAATGTATCCCGGATGGGCAAAATGAAAAACGCACATTCAACTTTTGAAAACCATGACTGCGTATGACAAGATATAGATAGATAAACGCTGATTTTATAGTAATTTACTTCAATATGTAAATATGATATAACTGCCGAAACAACTCAATCCATTTATCAAATTAACACAACCAAATATGAAAGCTAATGATCGAAATGATTGCAAACTTCGATTACCATCGTCTCGACCAAAGCAATACGTACATTGACTGCGACATTCCCATGAAACAACATATAAACCATAATATTTTTATTACCTTTTAAAACATCATGGGACTTCTGATTTCGGAGTTTTCGTGGGATATTAAAGTTACGGAAGAATATTCAGCGATATCGTAAAGTCATATTACAGTTTAAAATGATCTGATGATCTGAGAAAATATTTTAAAACGTTATTGCTGTTGTTTCAAAAATTTACTCGTTTTAATGTTTACCATTTAACATTGGAAGTGGAACTTAAATAATAATATACGATACAAAATGCTCGATTGCGACCTGTGACACATTATATCCTTATAGTGTCAGCTTACACGGTATCAAATTGTAATTATCATGGTCATTTATGACATACATTGCCATGTGTCTACACTTTGCCATTCCATTTATAGTACATAAGTGCAACTACCTTTCAGCCAGTTTCATTATTAGATGCTAAAGTTGGCAAAATGTATAACCAACAAAATACCATTGAACACTCCATTCCAATGAAATTTAAATATGGCAGAAGTAACTTCGAACTTTAACATAAAAGATTTTATAGATACAAATCTGAACGGAACTGTGAGTAATCCTCTCGATGTGTAATCGAACACTGTGTGATTTGATGTCACATTTAATTATTATATATATAAAGTAATTGAAAAAAAAATGTGGATTTAATGGCACGTAGCCCGCTCATGTTTTCGCAGCATGAAAAACGAAAATCAAAAAGCGTTTCAAAAATAATTTATGATTTTTAATAGAAGATTTCAAGAACTATAATAACAATAATCTTGTCTTACATAATTTAATCAATCGTTAACATAAAAAACGGCACACATTAACCTCAACAAATAATTACAAAATTGTACTTTCAATCGTCAACGGTAAAAGTCTTCGAAATTTCACTTGACGCCTTGATCTTAAGTCTTCAAGAAACGGTGACGTCTCCCGCATTGGAAACTATTACCGAACCCTTATCGTGTCTAAACTGAAACACTGCAAACGAAAAACAGAACCTGTGTCTGAGAGCGATCATGTGTTGTATTCGCAAAAGACATCTATAGTTTGAAATGTGAACCTGTGATCGATAATTGCAAGCTTTTATTTGATCTCGCATTTTATAAAATCATGCAAAAAATATATAGAAAAGTAAACTAGATGTGTCCCAATTATTTTACATTCTATAATGGGAATTAATTTTTTTATCTGCACGCCTGTATTCCCCGAAGGGATAGGCAAAGGAGTGTAGTACATTCACGCGATTTAACTGTTAAATTTTACGTCCAACCGTGGGTGAAGGGGTGAGCTCATTGCAAAGTGCCCCGGCTTTCCACACTGTAGCTCAGCCTACCTTTTTTTGTTAAGATTAGGCCCAAGGTAAGGTAACGTTTTTTATATCCATTTTTCAATCTTGGGGTCGAGAATTGACGTGAGATTGAGGCTTCTGGGCCATAAGTCTATTCCACTACTAGCTCTGCCGACTTTCAAACATAGCAAAACTATCCAAAACTGGTCACTTTAGTCCAGGGAAGGCGATAATTCAAACATTTTTATACTTACCACATTTTTGGAAATCTACAAATAAATATAGACCATAAGCAAAATGTGCCTGCGTACTTAATAGTCCAAAATCACTTATTTAATTGGAAAGTTGTGCAAGAAATAATGTTTAATTGTTACGACGGGAGAGATATTATTACGATTAAGAAAAACTTTCACTATAGTCATATTCGAAGTTTGCTGCAGATGTTCTATAGCGATAGCAGTCACTTGCCGATCTACTATGTGGTCATTTATTACTTTCGTTTATACCAATGCAAACGTAATAAGTAATCAACATAACCGATGACATTATTGACGAAACGTTTAGGAACCAAACCGCTTCGAGCCGTTCATGCATAGATTTATTGGGATGTAGTAAGTATTGAACGAGAGCAACAGGCGTGTAAAATCGGGTGACTTGTTAACAGTATAGAAAAACGCAGAAACAACTAAAGTTCTACCATTCTACGTCTCATATCTTTAAGCGTATCCATTCGTTGCATAATATCATGTACATACATATGTGTTACACGTGCCTGGGACGGTTTTATCAGTATAAAAAATTAACCAAAACATCTACACTAAAAACTAATTTCCTTTAATATTCTGTCTAACAACATATAATTTCCGACAGTGTTACGTTATACGGATGCTCACCTGTTGGTTGGGCCCGCAGCACGTAGCGTTGTGGCAGAGGTCGTTGGGAGGGCAGTGCAGCGCACACGGCGCTTCCGCCGACGCGCCGCTTATTACCTGCGAAATGTATCAGGCGAATTGTTTACTTTGTATCTCTTTAATATATATACTGCCTCGTTGGTCGAGCGGTTGCGCGACTGTCGATCGGGAAGTCCTGGGTTCAAATCCCGGGTCGGGTGCTATTGGATTTTTCTAATTTAGAATTTCTAGTAGTGACTCGGAGTCTGG
>DWME01007918.1:0-12174 GCA_018244795.1 Parelbella ahira ahira
ACTTTACATCTTCTTAATTTTATGCAAATTAGCACTGGTTTGTCTTATGTCGTTTTTTCATCCTTGTACAAATCTGTGATAAAAGGCAGAAATCTTACGAGAACAAAAATGACATCGTTTTACATGAGACGTCACCTTACAACAGCCTTTTCATTGAATTAGTGGCAATGATGGATCATTTTCACTAAGGGTTGTTAATGCGAGAATAAACCTTACCTTATATATGTATACACTTAGGAACACGGATCTGTGAATGAATAAATGAAAATTTTAATGGAATACTCGTTCTTATTCGGCATATAAGTACTAGCATATTACAACATAAATTTATTTACATAGCAATAGCTGATCTCTAGTGTCTTTTCCCTTAGAATCGGCGTTGGTTAAATTATTTTAATGATAAGATGCTTGAGCTGTAACTGTAATCCAATATTTTATATTCTTTGCGATAACGCCATTGCGACCTTCGCAAAATTTTATTGTAAATTCGATTTGAGGTGCCGCTATAATCGACATTCAATCCCCGTGTCGAGCCACGATTCCGTACTCAGCTGTAATGCCATACTATTGTCTTCTTCCTTGCCTATTATTGTAATAGACACGGATCGATTCACATAAAGAATGGTTCGCAATATTTCAAAAAATCTCCTGTAATAAGATGTTACCTACTGTTGTAGACCACAAGTCGATTTTGTTTGGTTTGGTTTGGTGATTGACGTATGTTACTTTGCTCAATACAACGATTATTAATTTAATTAATTAAAGAGAACATTCCCATTATTGGGGTACTCTATTTTTATTTATTGTGCGATGATACTGATGTTTAGTACGTGTTACAAAGCTCTATGAATAAGCAAAATGTCATGTCTCGGTAAGTTGACTCGCTTGTCTATCATTGTAATAGTTACGATCGATTCACTCGAAGGACGTGATAGGTTGTTGCCGGAAAAAATGTCGCAATTTGAATGATAGTCGGCTGCTTCTAGCGAACATTGTCTGTTATTGTTACGTTGCGCTATTGTGAGTCTGATGCTATTATCCCATGGTTATTAGTTAGCCCTTCTTTAATTTTTATTTTGTTTTTGATGCCATGATGAGTTTGTAAATAATTATACACTCTTGACGATTTCCGATCACATCCGAGCTCAGACAGTTTGCTTTATCTTTCACATTAATTGGTTGTATCTTTTGATTAAGATAAAAGCTTATTAGTTAAAATAATGCAATCGCCTTAAGATGGTAAGAAATGACATCATTGTTCTCAAAACTTGTGCAGTAAGACTGGCAATGCAGTGTCGTGTGTACTTGTTTGGAGTTTCTCATGAGTTTACGTAATGTTGTTTGCTAATGTCATGCTCTGTTCGTTACTTATATAGGTTTAGTTTTCGTGGGCGTCTTCAACGTTTGTGTTCGAAGCCGTTGACACTGAATGAAATGACAATGAACAGGGAAATAAGAGTAACATGGAAGCAAAGTGCTTTGTGATTATTCAAATTGCATACACATGCTGCTGATTTCCTGAAACAACAGTATCGTTGTGTAAATAAAATCATACGTGGAACATTGGTAATTCATTAATGAAGTATCCAGTACTGAAATGCTGAAACGCTCATTATCTGAGTGATTCATAATTCATTCATTGGTTATGCATAACAAACATAGTACGTTGAGTAAGTTACAGCACAACTCGTAATTAACACGTTACGCTGGCTGACTGCCATCTGACAATGAAGTCCATCGGATTGTACTTTTCACTAATTCGCGGTCATTTTCGTCTGATATAAACTTTTCCGTTAATTGAAATTCTAAAATTGGTTTCTGGCGCGGTGAGAGTCCGATTGATTGCGTGAATTGTATTTCAAATTCAATTAAAATAATTTTCAAGCTACCGTCGAAATTCCATGAATGGCCCTATTAACGTTCCCATTATGAAACGGTTCAGAATCACGTCTCTCACTAAATTCGTTAGCTGAAATTATTTTTTTAAACTGCTTTTAACAAGATTTGTTTCCAAATTTAACAAAATCGATATTTAATAATTTGCAAGTCTGTTTGATTGCTGTTTTTTATTGTGCAACACGGATATAATTGTAATGCTTTTAAATGAGTTGTCTGCGACATACGATCTCTCGAACCCTGTATTCAGTAATGAACCAGTACGGTAATTAATTCAGTCGTTTTCAATTAATCCACAGAAGTGCCGCTATATTTAATTCTCAATTGTTGTTAGCCAATTATTTTATTGAGACTCATCGTTCACATGGCCGTGGAGTAGTAATTGTATGAACATCACTTTTATCATCATGTACATTTACAATAGCCGCACTGCCAATTATAATTTTGTTCTATACAATTTCAATTCTTCAATGATTTTTAATAGATATTTTATATTATGATCCAATGCTTAAGTCCCATTCAGTAGTAGCTTTGGGGACATCGTCACAAATACACATACTACACAAATACATCGTGACACTAAGTGCTTTTACAAGTATGATGTGAAGATTATGGTAATCGCTAACTTTCGATAGACTTATGAGCTCAGAATCAGTAGCCGATTTCAAACACCAAGTATTAGGTATGAATAATTTATTTTGAGTTGATTTCTTATGAATTTGATTTAAAAAAATTATTCGCTTTTCGCGATGTGTCCATTATATTTTTGATAACTGCAAACGTTTTAACAGTTTTTATTACATCAATTTGATTTGGTATGACGCTGTTTAAATACTTTAGGCTTTCAACGTCAAATACAAAAGTGAAAATTTTAAACCGTTCGAAGAAAACTACGTTCGACTAATCGGTTTATTTCATAAATATTGCGACATACTTTGTTAATGATCTCTGTGTACATGCTTTACCCGGAAGTTATGTTTGACTTATCTGTAAATTTTTTGCATCATTTTATAGTTTTTGTTGTAATTATATTCAATAGATCTTGATGTAGAGGTTTTTTCAAAGTTCATGGAATACGCAATCTTGTGGGAACAGTATTTAATGTTTAATGTCTTGTTCATTCTGTTCGCAGTCATTACAATAGTTCTTGTTTATATTTGTCTTGATTATATTTAATCGTTTGTTTCTTTGTAATCAGGCAATGTTCATCACATTCAATTGGTTTATTTTCGATCGATAAATTCGTGATCTGTTTATTTAACCAAGACATTGTTGTAATTCTTGACGCGTCAATAACTGTTTAGTAAAAGTATGCGAGCTAGTTAGTGTGGTATGTAGTGTGTATCGACTTGCATTAATTATTATTTATTCAATATATACTGCAATATGCTGTTGTAAGAAGCCGCTAGTGATGGCGTGTGTGTTTTGTTTCTTTCCGTATAAGTGAAATTGTGTCAAGTAGATTGTCTGAAACGAAGACGGATTTTAGAGATTTAACCGTGATAAATAACTGATATAAATAACATTTCGATCTTTACCTATTTGCTAATCATATATTGTTTCCGTAACAATGTCTTGCAGTATGTTTTACCATAAATATACTGCAGAAACCGTGTTCGTTCTGCTTGCATCAACATATTAATATCTGATCCTGAAGCTGCGTCTGTTTGATCTAAACCGCAGCAAAACGTAATCGTTTCTCATTTTATTAGCTGAAATGCATGCAATGCAGTATTACAGAAATATATCGTAAAATCTAATACAGAAATAGAATTTTCATGCGCGCTACTGTAGCGTTCCGTATTGCGATTGGAAAAAGAATAGACCTTTTCACTGATAGGTACTCCATTTAAAATAGGTTCCATGACTTTTTAACTAGTGGTATATTTTTAGTAAGTTTCTTGGGAATACACACATGTATATAAATGGTGTTCTCATATTAGGATGAGTACTAAATGAAACAATTTCTTGATTTCGCAAACATTTCTGTCCCTCGTTTACGCACAAATGCGCGTCATGTGAAAGCCGTTAATCAGATTGTAATAGTAAATCGTCGTTTGATAACTGACGAATATGTTGATAACATTATCGTTACGCCACGATTTACGAATGTTGGTTACAGTACTAACAACCTTTCTAATCTGTTGGTAGACAATCCTAACTCATACGTGATTTATATTGCTCTGTCTACCTGTACCTATATCCGGTCGATTTTGTAATCGTTTTGATACATGCTTACTATTAATGGATGCTTCGAAGCTACGCATTCTGTGCATTCGAATCTAGCCAATCTTCATTTTGCATATCCCAATTATTTTAAAATCTGTTTTGTGTCGCTGGATTAATCTTTTTATGTTTACGCTGTGTACGACAATGTTGATATTATGAAATCTATATCAGAACAATCTTATAATTGTTGTTGTTTACCTCTTCTATTATATGCGTTTTGCTTACATTTCTTTGTACAATGCAGAGTAAACTAAGGCTAGTTTGTTGGTGTTTCGTTGGCAGCATTTACTGCGGCAGCATTAATTGCGTGTACTTTGCCGTGGGAGTGTTCTCTATCAAATTAATTGTTGATACTGCAGTACTAATGAACCACTAAGAAACGTTGTCGAGCAACCGATTACAAAACTATTAGTCATCGTTGTAGGATACGGCCAATATAACACATGTCATGACGGACATCTAGTGTACATGCAAAATATATATTTAATTGAGAGAGTGGCAGACTGGTAGTTAAGAGTCTGCTGCTGCTGTCTATGATGTATATTCGTAACCAACTTTAAATAGGACAGTTAAAATAGGACTGTTAGTCTCAGTTTAAGTTTATAACAAGGCTGCTGGAATAGGACTGTTAGTCACATTGGCTCAGTTATTATACATATTTGACAATAGTTAGTATTCATTAGCACCAATTTTCATGAAAGTTCTTCACAGAAGACCTGAGCAATTGGAAGGTCGTCTTTAGTTTACACGTATAACTGTTCACTATAACTCTCTGACTGAAAAATAGTTCAATATAGTGTTACACTGAATTTTCATTGACAAATCTGTTATACTATACGATAACGTTATTCCTGCATCGTAATGAAAATTTCAGCGATACAGCAACCCGCATAATTATAACATACGGCTACGACGACAAAGAACTGCAGTCTAAGTGAATAAATTATGAAACATCCACTTTGCCGCGCATAGTGAGCGGTTAACTGGGCTTATGTTTCTCCCAAGTTTCGCCTCGCTTCCTTTGTAGCAACTTTGATAATGTGGTCTTTGCGGTATACCACTGCTAAACCACAAAGATGAGAAACATGAGCGGAACAACAGAACTTTGCCACGGTAAATTATTCGGTACCTCTCATTATAAATACTATTACCAATTTGTATCTGAGATTTTTCATTTATGAACTGTTATATTAATTGTGGGATTTTTGTTTAGAAGACGAATTAGGTAAAATTTTGTTCGCGTAGGAATAAGCAGATCTTCTAAAATTTCATTTCAAGATTCCGTATGTCCATCAAAATAGTAGCAATCCACTACCCGTGAAATTCGTCAATGGCGAAAAGGGCAAATTCCAGGAGATGGCCCATCTGTATGCGTTAAGCATTTCAATGTCAGTCTCATTCAGGGCACACGCGGAACAATTCTCCGTTATTCTGTGTTCATTCGCGCAAATTGAAATAAACAATTTATACAACAAATGGGCCATGGTACTTGAGCAACTGTAATTCCCACCCGTCGAGAACTAGGGAACGTCAATTAGACTGTTTTCATTAAGGAGCGCAATAACACGTGCCATATTAGTGTCTGCCTTTTTCCAATATTTTTTTTTCGCGAAGTGTTTTTTCAGCTCATTTCTATCGTTCCAAAAGTTATCCTAACATAATATTGTTTCTTTCTCCTTCGTACGCCCCGTTGTATTTTATTCTTCTTACTTGATGTTCCATCTGACGATGTACCGCTCTAGTTAAGTATGGTAAACTTAAACTCACTGTAGGTTTTTTTTTAAAAAGGAGCAGAGCAATTTGTAACACAATTAGGGATTTTATTAAGGACATCGTATCACAAATCTGTAATGGTCCGTTTTACTCTCTTCAGCAACTTTATGGCGTATAGTAATAGGCTATTAATGTTTTACTGCGAGGCCAGTACTTGTGATAGCTTTAATTTTGTTCAATGATTCGTAATTGATGTGATCGTTAATTGTAATCGCAAATCTATTGAATTCGATTTCGGATAAACGTGTAACAGTTACGATAAGATACGCTTTTACTTTAAATTAGCTTTGTTGTCTTTCCTTTTTATTATTCATCTGTTTTTATTAGGTATTTAAGAAGCAATCTCTTCAATGTGCTGAAATTCGTCTTTATTAGCCGTTAAGATATTGGTTTATACACATAACTATAAAAACAATGCGCATGAAGTATCGTTCGCTTAACTATTATGAAGAATGTTCTAGGATAGGTATATACATACGTACCTAGTGAGGGAACTCACAGAAAACTTTTAAGTCATTTTAGCTTATGACGTTCGTTCTAACTTTATATGCTTTTTTACGCTTTCATATGTATTTAAAGTTTTGTATGTATGTAGTCTTTTCCAAAGCTGTACAGTTACATATATTATGTTTACATAATAATATATATACATTTACCTTATAGAGTTGGAAATTACTCATGAGCCCGCGCTCTTGTTTTTGTTATGTTAACCTCTACAATATTATGTATTCTACATTCGACTGCCGACACCAAGAAAGAACTGCGAATTTTAATAACAAATAATTAAAGACATAATATGTAAATTAATTATAACTCTGACACGTCATTATAGTATAAAAATGTTACACGTAAACCTAGAAACCGGTCAGAGGTATCTCAAATGTAATTACAGTTTATAAAAACAAACATAATAATTGAAATCTTGATTCCCATCAGCTCAAAATTGTCTATCGCGATAGTCTATGTTGGTTATGTTTCAATATGTAGTAGAATTATTTAAATTTTTTAGAATTATGTTCGTCAGTGATTCTAATTTTAAAATTACCCGTAGCCTGTGTCAGAAATGTCATGACCGCACGTATTGCGGATATTGTACGGTCGCATAATCGCAAAGTGCTATACGTCGTTGGAAATTCCTTCCAACTACATCGTACGCCTATATCGCGATGTATTAAAGTACTCTAGATGGTTACTTGTGATATTACTTTTTTCATACAGGACTCATTGATACTGATAGCTTTTCAGTCTCTATTGCCTTCAAATATTCCCTATAATTCTGGATGTATCGAGCGGTTCGCTAATATACTTCCATACTGCGAACGTTGCTATGAAGTTTTTTATTGGCGCCATAAATTGGTTGTAACGAACTTTATCGCTTGTAAACTGTCTTTGGGTCGTCCTTGGGACTACTGACCGTACGGGGTCCCTCCAATAACAAAAGGTGATTTTGTATATTGCTCTTCTCAAACAATTTACAATTATATCGTATTCAATTCATCTACTATTAAATATGCGAGGACAAACGGAATGATTTTAACATTGGTGCATTCGTAATATGTATATTGCATATCAACACGAAAAGGACTGTTAGACGTTAGACTATAATAGAAGGTTAGACGAGGAATATCCAGTTATTGTTATTTCTCCTAGTGAATTGTCTATGTATTGCTTTGTGTCATAGGCTTGGTTCTATTTGTTAAGCGAAATGTTTAATATAAGGTGTTAATGTAGTTTCAACGGTGATTTGAAGTCGATTGCTCTTATTATCAGACAATGTTCGCCTCTATTACGAACCTTTTCAAGGGAATTCACGCCGTATTGCAGGGAATCTCTGGTGCTTATCGCGTCGAAGGTCGCTCGAGGATCTATATTGCATTCAGTTCCATTAACTCGCGTGCAAACATCTGGCTTATCCACAAATAAATTTATCAAATTCGGACGCACAGTGGACGATGTTTCGTTTATATAATTTTGCAAATTTTTAATTGATCTTATTATATGTATTTTATGAAAATTTTCAGTTGAAATATTAACCATTATATTATTATAATAACGTTGAACGGAACAAAAGGCTTCACGAAATAAAAGCATGAGCAAACAACGATTTTCAAGGAAACCGCGAGTGCGCTATGATGAAAATCCCTGCTATTATGCTCAACTGTGGACCGAGCTTAATTCCTACTCGTAGCGAGTTGGTGGACGTTAAGTACACACTGTTTTAATTCACCAAAATTTAATGCCAACATGAAATTCTTTCCAAAACGGGTGGTTATATAAGTGGGGGCGGGGTCTAGACTGCTGAAAGCTTACGTAAGGGCGTCTGGGAGTTTTACTGCGAAATATAAAGGGCCATTTTAATCGTATCAGTTCACCGCGAAGCGCACCCTGGCCTCGCCACTGCTTCGCGACGAGACATTTGCATATTCGACGCGACGTCGCGTAAACGAGCGCCTTACCTCCTACACAGCAAATTAACTTCAAATTAAACAACATGAACGGTGCAGATGGTAATGTTGGCTACTTTATCATAACTGTATCTTACTAAATTATTTTCACGCTATGAACATTTGCAATAAACTTTTCATGAATTAGCGTCCGCCTCCCTCGGATTTTGTTTACGGTCCATTTATGTTCTTGTGTGTGTTATAATCTTAATAAGGCAAATGACGCTCGATGGCATTTACACACTTGACTAGTGGCCGGCGATCGACAGTGGTGGACGCCGGTGAAATCCCGTCCAGTGTCAATATTTACCTCGGCTAGCGGCTAGATGCCGTCGGATTTACGGCAGTGCAATGAAAGTGCTTGTCGACATTGTCACGGTCGAGCATGACAACATAGCTGAACGAGGGCACTGTACTTGTTTATAAACAAAAGAAATTTCACGGCACTGAACACTCGGAAGTTTTCCAAGTCCGCGCGGTAACGTCGGGACGTGAACGGGCGGAGGGCGCGCAGACAGCAGGGCATGTACGAGCGCGACGGCCGTCGGCACGCAACTAATGCTGGTGCCGTCGCCGGCTTCCAAACTCGAATTTCGAGGCCTCCGTGGACATTAGTGTATGTCACTGGCAAAGGTCACAGTTTTTCGCGGATGAAGGGGAAAGTGGATTTTGTTCTCGACTAGTTACGCCTTTAATTAATCTTTCGTTAGCGTCGCGTTTGGCGGATGAAATTATGTTTGGTTTAATGAAAGCGTATAATTATAAAAAATATCACGTTCAAACGTGGGAATTAACATCTTTGAGCGGACATGTTGTGTATATGCATTTCCATCTTCCATTAAGAGTAAAGTTATTGTTAGCATAGCCCATGGTTGTTGAGCAAACATTTCACTTCATTATTTGCATCTATGTTGCAATGTTTCTAATATTACACATCAACAAAGTTTGAACGCTTCTTCTTTTTCTTATTTTAATATTTTTAATTTGCGTTATTACTTAAGCAAAACTTCTTGGCTTGCATCTATCAAAATTTTCTTATGCAATAATTATAATCTCATATTTAAGTACAATTCTTTAAATATGTTTGTATACTATGTGTAGCGACGTATATAATTTGCAGACATGAATATTTCAGGCGGCGAGAGATTTAGAATTCCCTTGTTCATCTACAGCATTGAACCATCGTAATCTCGTTGAAAGCAATTTGTATTTGATTTTTTAACAAAAAAATTGGAACTCTTCAACGTCTGCAAGGCATCGAAATGAAAGTATGCCAGCTCCCTCTAGTATTAGAAACTAGTCAGTTTTTGAACTTCGACGGAATTTCAATTAAGACTCGTTGGACTTTATAAAGGAGATGAAATAAAAAGGGTATACCTTGGGAGTGCACAAAGTTTCAGCAGTAAAATGATGGAGCATGAAGTGATGATGTTATTATGATAAAAAAATTATTTCTATTATTTGGAAAAGGAAAAACGCAGTACGGCTCACTTTATCGACCTGTGTATAAAAGATTTTGTATGACTGACATAAGCAAAATTTTGACGGCATGTTACTTTTTGGATATCTATATTCTTATATCCTTTACCTGTTCGTGCCTGAGCCAATAATGATAAGTGGAAATGACTTGGGAGTTTCTATCCTCAACCCCTAATGAGATTAGGTTGGCAACATGTAAGGGGAATTACACGAATACAAAAGTTTGATACTAGTTTGAGGAATGGTATCGAATCACTGATTATTTGTTTCAAAATTACTCAGACCATTTTGCATCTTGCTCCGTTGATAAACAACTCATAATTGAGCTCAATATGCATACACCGTTTAATAATATTTGGTAAAAACTCAATACCGCTCCTGAGTACCTACATAGGTATATTCCGTAAAAACGTCGAAAAGAATATACAGTCATTTTTTAAAATTCTGTAGGTATACACGGTTACGTAGCGAAATCTGATTACATTTAATTCGATGTAGGTTATGTTTGAGGCGATCGTTAAGCTTATATTTGTGTTCATAACTAAGGTCACATTTAACTCCATGTAGTTTTCTATTTTAAAAAAAAAAAGGAAAGTTACATCATAGTTTATTATATTCTTTAAAATCATAATTTAAACCGGAGACTCGGAGCAACGTGGTCGGAACACTTCGCATGCCCGCGTTGTAACAAGACATAGTATTGTTGTAGTGTTAGTGACAGACATCATTTTTCTTAACCTTTTATAATTTCAAGTTTCCATCCTCTACAATGTTCCGTAAGGTTCCGTAGTTTCATAATTATGGCATCGTCGGTATGTAATGTATACAGGAATTTTGTGACGAATGTACATTCATTGGCGAATGTCAATAATGTTTATCTAATCGGCATCTATGAGTGTACACACATGTAACAATGTTAAACATTACATCAATTGGTTAGACACATTCAAATTGATTAAGTACATGATGATATAATTCAGTTTTAGGTTATGCTCTTCTGATCCAAATTCACCAGCGCAAGAACTTTTGTGGTCCAGCTGTAGTAGAAAAGTTGAATATGCTAGTTGTTCAATTATGCTTGAAGCATCTACATACCTTGAATGCAGTTTTATATGCCGGTATTTATAAGATATATTCGATTACGTTTCTGAAATTTTCGCTGAAATTTTACCCTTACATACGAAATTAGCATACCGCTCTCCAGACATTAAGAGTAAACGGGTTGTTATGCGCTGTTTAGTCGATGACACGTTTTGTGCTCACCGGTGATAGTAATGACCGGTGACAGAAATGGCAAATTCAATTGGTGTTGTTAACTAAATGATAAGTGGGTTATTTATTTATTATTAATGTGAGTTTAATTAGTAATTTCGCCTACTCATGTATTATTTGATTAAGGAAGGAGGACAAATAATATGATTTTTTCTGTAGGAACTGTGTTTTTAAGAAGTAGGGTTACGATTGACCGTAAATGAAGAAAATAAGTTATTTGCGATTTGTACGCCGGCCCTCAAGAGTCAGGCTTGATTGCTGACCTAATACTCATTACTTGTATGTATGTACATAAAGGTATATATGAGTTTTGGGTCAGATTACATGTGTATATACGAGTATGTACAGTTACTCATTAAATTCAATGTTCAGCTAAAAGCAGATTACAATGAGCACTCTCGCGCTGATGTTGAAATGAGTATCTAGTATTATCGATTCAAGGCATCACTAAAAACTTATCTTTTGAAGCAAACGCATTTTTGTAGTGTTATTTGTGTCTAAACAATAGGTACCTACACATTTTGGATAGAACAAATAAAATATGAAAACTTATTTGTTTAAAATTATTTATAACTGTGATGACTTTGAATTTTTAAGTAATTTACACTTTTATGTTGTCTGACCCGAAAGACAATATCGCGTTTACAGTCCGTCGTAGATGCCATAAGGTCGCTTCAGTTCTGTTTGTACTGAAATCAGAAATGCAGAGAGTATCATTAATAATTTTCGGCGGCATCGCATCGAGCGAGACGATTGGTGATACCATTATTTCAACTTCAAGTCTCGGACAGAACACAAATTACGGGTCTGGGTCTTTAGTAATACTTATAGCTGCATATCTTTTCTGCTAACTCGAACCACCAAGCTAAATATCCATTGATAATATATTTTGTCATAATTTAGCATTTGATGCATTATTAAATTTGGTGTTCACTTAATCCAAACACTGAAATACCAAAATTGTTCATACAGATTTTTCACATATTTAAACATTTCTTAAAGGTTCGGGTTTCTCAGTCATTAAGCCATTCACCTAAATACTTGATGTATCGTCTCCGGACAAGCGAATGAGCACTTACGG
>DWME01007919.1:0-12173 GCA_018244795.1 Parelbella ahira ahira
CTCCCCCAATGAGCGCCATCGCGCCCTGTCCTCGGCTTGTCGCATCCAGCATCTGCCTGCAGCCTTTCGCAGATCATTCTTTATATATTTAAATAAATGAGGTAAATTCCGTAGGCACTCGACTTTTTTATTTTTTATTGTCATGATCTTATCAAGCGCAAAAGTCGTAGTTATGCCTATATATCTATAAAACTTTCTATGTTCTTATGTAGTAAATAAATATGTAGCTCAACAGACATTAATGAAAACTAGAGCAATTAGACTTCTGTGTATATGGAAAAACGATTTATGTTCTGCTTTGGGATAACTAATAGAATTTGTGTTCTCAAATTGTTCGCTATATTTATTATTGTTCCACATTATGTTTACGGTTATGATGGTAAATCATAAAACTGCTTAGGATGATGCTTTTTTTCTTTTCTTTTCACATCTTATAAAATTCTGGGTAATAAGGATAAATGCCAGTTTATAAAATAATTTCATTTAATACATTTGTATTTACAAAACGGATGCAATATGTAAAAAACACATAATAATTACGGTTACTTTTAATCTGTGCTATTAATGTGTGCTATTAATGTGACAATATAAAAAATATGTGAATTATGAACTTTAATTACCAAAACAATAGTTTGATAATCAACACCTCCCATTGAATTTTTATTCGTTATCTGTGCTCAAGGTTTGATAATCTGTGCAACACAACTTTTAGGCGCGAATTCGTTTCGCTTCCTTTAGCCGACCTCGAAATAATGGCGCGTAGATCTACAATCCCGGCCCTGGTGCCTTTCAGACCCAACAGATAATACCAGACCACCAACAATGGACAATGTACGCTATGGGAACGCGTTAATGATGGACCTTGTGAACCGGTAGTGTGACCGCTCATACCTGTATGAATACATACTTCGTATTATAAAATAGTATGAAGTTAAACCCAGTTCTTACGATGCAGTTACATGTGCATTGGTTATGTAAGACCGCTGACGGCAACATCGGACTGACAATTTACATTCTAATATACACAGTTATATTGTTGTGGCGTTTTTAAAAATATAATGTGAAAGATTCGTTTCAATATTTTCATTTCAGTTTAGAAATTTAAAAAATCTATATTAAGTGTTACCAAAGCATAACTTATTTTCTATGTACATTTTAGTAAAAAAAAATTTCGCGTGCAGAGACTACGTTAACACGACAAATTTTTGCTGCTAAGCGGCAATACTTAAGATATTGTTTCGTCCGTTGCAATCTGACATGTTAAAGCAAGAAGCACTGTAACTATCATCAGTAACACATTATTACGTCTGTTTATATAGAATGACAACAGCAACACTGCCGATGATCGCAGCAACAACAACGACAATGACCACAGCAATAATTATCCCAGAATGTTAGTTTTTTTATTTATAAATCGATTCCTATTTAGTACTTTTTACATAGATAATTAATTTATCTGTGTTTCGCTAAATGGCTATTTGCTATTTATTTATAAATATTTTTCAAATACTACATTCAATTACCTAAAAGTGAAAGTCTGATTTCTAAATCACTTTATTATACTCTCAATATAAATATGAAATAGAAATTTTAAAAATTGTTGCTATTATTGTGGGTTAATAAAATTATAATAAAACTATAATTGTAGTGTGGTAAATAAATTAAAATGACTAATGTATTATGAAAGTCAATTTTAATCACCAGTGATGTGGGACAATAAAGAGTTTCAATATGTTGTTATATTATATTACTAGGTCATTACGCTAGGTCCCTCACGATGTAGGCAGAGAGGTTTACATAATGTATTTTACAAAATATATGTCTTACAATTATACATAAAAAATTAGATATCCAATGTTTATAAAACACTATTTATCTGTAATATTTAAAAGCTATTTTCGAAATACGAGTATGTCTTGCTTGCAAAGCATAATTTGTAAAATTATTCAATGTAGCAAAGTCAGAGAGCGTACCTTAAAAAAGATCACAACAAAATAAAATAATACCAGTCACATATTAAATAGAGAAAGCTCTACAATTTTCGTCTCTATACCTTTATTCATTGCTAATATCAACATTTCATTACTACATTCGTATTGTCATTTAGCATGTACATCGTAGGTAGCAATGTACGCGTATGCAAATGTTAGAGCTCCATTTGCTCAATAGCATACGTTTCGTGTAGGCTCAAGGATAGCGTAGAGTCACCAGTTACGTTTGTTTGGCACTGTGCGAGTCACTCGTAAATTATGTACACACTATGCAGAAATGTAGAGATGTATGATTAATTAACTTTGACCCTACCATGGGAACTGAACTGAGTGTATTTGATGTTATTTGAAGGTGATTTTTCATTGCATTGTTGAACAAGGCAGCTAACGACTTGTGCAAATAATAAATAGTAAAAAGAAAAAATACTACAATATTATAAAGTACAAGTTCATGTGCATACTCGTATAGTTGAAACAAACATCTTTGCGTAGTTGATTTTCTGATTTATGAAACAAACAGCATAGAAATAGATTTAAAAACGTAACATCTCGCCTGTAGTCCCCGAAGAGGTAGGCAGAGGAGGATACATTCCCACGTTTCACCAGTTACGTTTAGTTCTATAGATATTTCGATTCTACGTATCTATAGAAATTCGACATATTTGACACAAGTTAAGGTTTATCCAGTGAAATGTAATTTTTTTTTCATGATTTATAAATTCCAATATTAGGTTACAAACAGAGGAAACATCTTTTTATTTAATTACTGCAGCAACACAAACACACAGTGTATACACCTAGTTAAGTCAGACATTGCCTACATAGTCCGAGTCCGATGTTACATAAATCTTTGTGTAATATTGACGAGTATTAAATTACGTACATATCTCGTCATCCACACCAGTCGTATTTAAACTATGTCTATTCGCACACGCGATTATTGGGCACCTATTTACGAAGTTCTCACTTTACTCATAGACAAATATACATATTTTGACACTCGTCACTCATTATCTCAGCATAACCTTGACCA
The DNA here is from genome assembly GCA_018244795.1 of Parelbella ahira ahira. Classification (NCBI taxonomy): domain Eukaryota; kingdom Metazoa; phylum Arthropoda; class Insecta; order Lepidoptera; family Hesperiidae; genus Parelbella; species Parelbella ahira. The sequence continues at coordinate 3,025 of DWME01007919.1, forward strand.
ATGTCTAAAAATTTTACTATTGAATGTTTTAGAAAGATATAGTTTTAGAAGTGTTTAGACATATGATTATATATGTATGTCCAGCTTAATTCACGTAGTTCTTCGCCATGAGCTCCCGCCGAATGCAGCGGGCGACCTTATTAAAAAACATAAAATTGATGAATGTGTAGACCAGTGATGCAATTGTCTATGTTGAAATTGACATAGATAAAAATGTACAGTCATACATAGACGTCGAGGATAAATATTAAAACTCCTCATTTTAATGTCAATGTGACAGGCTCCCGAAACATACGTTGCACCGTTTATAAATGACAAAACATGCTACACCCATATAATATAAATAACTACAAATATACAAATTTTTGAATCAATATTTCTTTTTAAGCTGGAAACCTGTATCTAAGGACAAAGCACACTGGCGGTTATTAGAGAAAGTTTATTAATATGATAGTAGAGTGTTACCGGCAGATAATATTAATGAAATTTCATTCTAAATAACCGTCATAGTTTTCTGTTTTTATAACAACATCAACTAGAGTCAAAACGCGAAATATTTTTATGGTTTGTTGCAAATGTAATATTAATTTCGTACCAATAGGTAAATACGTGTAAGGTAATACGGACAGACATTGATCATTGTAAAAAATATTTATTGAACACATCCAATTTTGTCTTATGTTTACGAGTATACGAGTACTTCTACACCCGTGTATATGTATGTATACATACATATATGTATAGTCGAGTTTTCAAATAAAACCAGGTAAATGATTTCTGTGTCACGTGTTTTATAAGCGCTTATTCATCAACACACCTTCATTCAGTACATTCACTCGTATTTTTTTCTTTATTGCATAAAATTGCCAGCTATTTTAATATTTCATTTAGTCACAATTAAAAATTCTTTCATGCTATAAACCTTATATATAGCCTTTAATACGCTATTAATATTATAAATAATTTTTGGAAACTTAAATAACCAAAACAAATTGAATTTAATGTTGTTTGCAAGATTTTATCTAAAACCTTTCACGCGGCTAGGTCCGACGACAGCGCGGTTTCACAACACGCTCAACTTGGCCGAAAATGGACTAACTTTGTGAAGGGAACGGCTAAGCTATGTGGATCAGAGAAGCATTTAAATTCCTCCCTTTCTACGTAATGCAAAGTTATTCACAAATATACGTAATATCCTATGTCCCATACAGCTACAAAACGGGACATCTGCTTAGTTAAATTTTTGTATCGAAAACTCCAATACTTTATTAATATTACTTTTATTAGTGTACTGGATATAAGTAATGAAAATATTTGTGTTTATATTGTCGGGAAAAAAATATGTTTGTTTCGTAGAACACTAACACAGAACAGTTATATAGATTTAAAAATAAGCTGTGTCTTTGATTGCCGGAAATTGCTGTTTCCATATAAACGGCAATTCTCGACGGAATTAGACCATAAAGAATTTTTCATATATTTTTGTTTCGTAACGTGTGCAACGAATGTCATGATATTTAGTTCTTTTTACCAGTCACTATTGTATCTTAGGATGGTATTATAGGGAAGAAACAAATATTTTAAGTGATTTTCGCTCTAAAAATAGAATCTCTAATCTATATGAAACGATATTTTTTTCGACCACAGAATTGCAAGCTTATATTATGCATTTACGTTGTAAGCCTTCGTAACCACAATAACTAAGTTTCAACAGTCAGCATCGACAATGCCTAACCACCATATTACCGTTCTATCAAATTATACGCTATTTTGAATTTTCGCGCCAATTTAAAGTAGTTTAATACGTAATGTTCTCCAGCCTGTGTCTGCCACTATCACTATTAAAATTACTAAGCATTTAAGTCTACATAAATTGTACAATAAGTCTACGTAAATTAATTGATTAGTTGTCATTATATTTAAATGAATAAAAAAATAAAGGAACAATTTTTGGTCATTTCTTTATATTGTCCGTTATCCCTGCATTTCAACTCAACGCATGCCAAATTTCCGCGAACTCTGGGTCTCTCACGAAGGTGTTCAAGAGCTTACAGAACTCTTATTTCTTTGTTACCGCCTTAAGGTAGAGCGAAAGATTGCAATGGGACAGTCAGTTCCATTTAGCGACTATTTTATTTGTGTTAAATAATTTTTTTCTACGTTTCGTATTACAAGATTATGCTTTACCCCTTCTTTTCTTGACAGATATCCATATCTAACAGACAGAAAAAGAAAAAGTTGATATTGATGGTCATATTTTAGACCTATGGTTATTTTTAAACTACAATTGTGTTATACATATGCACAGTGTACACGTACATATTTATATACACGTGATTAAAAATATGTATGTCGATGTTTTCGGATTCCACAATGATATTACATAAAAAATTTGAATCATCATCCAACCAGATATTACGTAAAACGCCAAATTTCACTCTCCAAAGTTGAGCGTCGAAAGTCGTTTCAAAGCGAGGCGAGATAGTAATCTGCTTATTAGATATTTAAATTCGGGTCGAACTGGGTCACATATCAAGTCCGTTTATACTCACCTGGTGATCCATCCATAATATGTTTAAAACCGCATATTTTTTTTCCATTCTTCATTTAATTGAAACAAAAAATACTAGTGTAAAGTACAAGTTCATAGATGTAGTAGGAAGAAACTTCTTTGAGTAGTTTATTTTCTGATTTATGAAAAAACATCACAGAAAGAGATTTAAAAAACATAACATCTCGTCTGTAATCCCCGAAGAGGTAGACAGAGAAGAATACATTCCCACGTTTCACCATTTATGTTTACGTACCATGGAATAGGTGGTAAGCCTATTGCCATACACCGGGCACAGATTCAGACTCCGCCTACTAGAAATTCTAAATTGGTAAAATCCACTACTACCCGACCCGGGATTTGAACCCAGGACCTCCCGATCGGCAGTCGCACTCGCAACCACTCGACCAAGGAGGCAGGAGAAATAGATTTTTCTATAACTTAGGAATTTTCTTAAATAACTTTTACTTCAAACAAACGTTGGTCAATTATATCCATTTTTTTTAAAATATCGATTCGCTCGGTTCATTTAGGTGTAATCTTTTGAAGATCACCATCCCATATGTTAAGAGACCACAACTCATACCGTTTTTCACTCCATTATCTTCATTCTAGATGTCGCTTATTTCTATTGGTGTCGTTTCTTCAACAGATTTGCCAGCCCATTGCAATATCAGTTTGCTAATAGATTGAGCTGCCTAAAATACAAAATGCTTATTAACAATACACTACAGCATAAAATCATATAATAATTATGTATATTATCATAATATCCCTGAAAAAGACTGCCTCGAGCTATATAGTAAATATTTAGGCTATTAACTAGTTATCTCGAGTGTGCAATTTTCTATATATGTAGCACGCTTTGTATATAAACGACGGTATAAGCGATTGATTTACTCCTTAGACGTATAAATACATAATCTTTAAACTTAGTACAATCGTAAATGAACATATTGACATGTTCCATTTATGAATCCTGAAAAAAAAAACAATAAATGATTCATCTATAACAGGGCTTCTTAAACTAAACTATGGGTCGCGACCCTAAATGGGGTCACGTAGCAAAACTCTGGGGTCGAGATATTTTAATGTCAAATATTTATATATATAATTTTATGCAATGAAAAACAGGCACATCCATCTCATTAAATTTTTTACTTATATTTTAATTTAATACTTACCACGCAACTACTTGAATGTATTCGAGCGAATTAAGACGCCCTGATCTATAAGATATTATATGGCATCAAATTGAAGTCATGTAATTTAACGGCAAAGTTAAAATGGACGTTACTTTCTTCGAACGGAAGTAGATCCGTGGAGAGCTTTCGCTGATGTTACGAAACAGCTTTTGCTTTATATGTATTAGCGAGTAGGTAAGTATCTGCATTCTGCACATTTTGTTTTTATTTATAGCACCTATTGCTAGAAATTGCCACATTAATACTGTTCCCTGTATAGGTATATTGTGATCTGCCACGGGTGGTGCTGTAGCATTACGGAACATGATTATATATAAATGCCGCAATGTGTACAGTTGCATACAAGTCAGAGTCACCGTTGACCTAGAAAGCTGGTCTTGCCCAAGTGTGAACGGTTTTGACCCGCGTGAAATATTCCCGGACTGTCCTTTACTGACTTGTTCTTACGACCGGACACGGTCATTTGCATCTTTAACTGTTTTAATCTTGTATAAGGTTCATTCAGTTTAGTTCTATGTATAAATCTATTCTATGGTAATGCCGCTGACTTTCTTGACCGCGTGAATTCAACGAAAGCGACTGTAAGCTCGGTTGAAGCCTAGTGATATCACATACGGTGCCTAGATATGTTCCTCCAATGATGGGACTGTCAAGAAAGACTGACTAGATAGCTTATACGAGGAGAAGTACCAGTGGTTATATAACAACCTTCAAATGTTTACTCGTTAATTTTAATGGACCATACATTTGTATGTAGGTATATGAACTCGTGTCGTTTTAATGCAATTTACTATTGTTACTTAATGGTATTTTCAAATTATAAATTCTTGTACGGAACCGTTTAATTTCTTATAAAGTAAATAAGCGATATTTTTTTAGTTAGGTTTCTCTTCGTTGCATTTCGTTCGAGTAACAAAATTCGTAAAACAGTTGCATAATATAGTATGAATGCAACTCGCGTTGTGTTAGCTGCGGACGTAGCGCAGATTATAAATAAATCGATACATGTCAAACAAGCGCGGGAAAGTGCAACGTGATTGGTATACAGTATGATATCTTTCACTTTCTATCCGAATTTTGCGACACTATCCACTGTTATTTCTAGCGATTTCTTTTTAAACAATGCTCGTGCTATTTTGATTGCGGTATTAATAGCGAAATGGCCAAATCGTTTAGTGCCTGTATATTTACAACGTTGTTTTTGTGGTCAAGAGAGAACTGTGAAAGAAGAATTATTTTAAGTAAAAAAATGATTGACGGAAACACCAATTTATGTTGTTTTTATTGAATCAATATTATCTAGTTAGCACTGAGTACTAGTTAGTCTATAAAAAAGCAGAGTAGCTAAAATTCTGTCGATGTTCTTTCTATAGTGTTTGAGAAGCAAACATCTTTTGTTGGTATAAAAATATTAAGATATTTTATGGACTTGAATGTAAGTGTAACCACTTACTCATAATTTGTACAAGTTTATGAAATATATGCAGTAGATATTACCAGTCATTTTGCTCATTTGTGCACTATTCCTCTGTACTAAATTTTTTGGTGTGTCGAAAAGAAAAATATGTGAATAACCAAAAGATGTGGATAACCCAGAAATTAATAAAATAAAACAAAACGCAGGAAAGACTATACGTCGGTATTTTTTCATCATCATCATCATCATCAGCCTATTTTAGTCCACTGCTGGACATAGGCCTCCCCCAATGAGCGCCATCGCGCCCTGTCTTCGGCTTGTAACAACTTGTAACAACTTGTAATGGGTAACAACACCATAAACAAATTATACAATAGCTCCCCAAAACGCCTTATGGCGTTCAAGCAAACACCAAAACGTCCACATAATAACAGCCGTTTGATGTCTCTCAAAATTTGGCAAACCAAAAAAGAATATAAACAAACATAACAAAATGATACTCACATGGTAGAGACGCTGGAAATCAAAATATAACAATACGTTAAAAAAACATAATTTTACATTTGAGCACGTCTGTTCAATGACAAAACGACTTTGATATTCATCTGAACCTATTTCAAAGCTGCGTCTACAGCCTACCGACTGATAAAGCAATATGTAGTCACAGAGACTGCAGTATTCCAGTCCGGCGTGAGGAGTGGAGCAGTAAACGTAAAGACCGAAGACATGAAAGACGATAGTGCTGCCATCTAGGCGACGGTGTTGTTATTCATTGTTCAATAATATTGTCGCACTACCCACATTAAAAGGCGCTCCAGTAGTGTGTTGCTGTATACGATTCAAGCGTCACACGATGGAAGGTTCATTCACATCCACATTGTCGTACACCTAACATTATTCGTTTAACAATAATATGTAGTAGGTAGTAAAAAATTGTTAGGACACGTATCACCTACATACCGCTTATCAGTCAACCTTTAGGTCCTATTTTGCTTATCTTACATTATGGTTGTCTTACATTATTTGTAATTGTTTTCGAACTGTATCATAAATACTCACATAAGTCAGAGGCTGTAAAAAAGAGTACTACCTTTTTTTTGATACGAACTTAAAAACTATTTAGCTGTAATATACTTATGTATGTGTAACATATAGACATATCAAATTTTTTCCCTTCGGTTTTAATGAAATTTATATCTGTTAAAATATATAAAACACATTTATAACGACACAATAAATACGTAGACAAAACGATTTAATACGTTACGAAAATACACGAAAGAAACAAGTTAAATTGCAACAAATAATTAAAGTGTTAGTTAAACATGTTATTTTTTTAAATGTCACTCCTTAAGTTATCTGTGCATACCTCATTTTATAGTTAAGTATACCATAATTATACATTATTTTTTTAAATAAACTCTATAATTAGACATTATTTATTTAAATTCTGTAATTAGACATTATTTTAAATTATATTCGAATTCTAACATAATAATGAATACGAAAAATACTCACGGAGTCCAAAGGCTGTGAAAAATAAAGAGTATTGGGTTATTTTATTATACTTAAGGATTAAGGATTAAGGATAAAAACGAAACTGTTTAATTTGAACATACATATGTGCAATAGATAGACCGGAAATTTACTTTATATGATATCACATGTATACTTATTCTTTTCGGTTTTTACATTTATTTCTCTATGAAAACATTGAATACGATTACATGAAATAATGTATAGGTACTAACAATATAATAAAACTGTTTAAGATATTAAATACATGAAACGAAACAAATTAAATTGCAACAAATATTAAAGCGTTTGCTAAATATGCTAGGTATTATCTTTTAACGTCATTCCTTAGGCGTATTGGATTGGAAGTTGGTAACAATTGATAAAAGTTGAATTGTACAAAAAACTGAAGTTTAAAGTTTTAAAATTTAAACGACGACTGACGTCGGTCATATTGATGGATTTTTTTTTATAATTTCCATTGTAGTATAACTTATAAATGAATATTTGTAAGTTAACAAACGTGACTATCGACTTACTTGGACTAGCGTCGACTGCCATAAGGCACTGGAAACAAAAGAAAAAATTGATTTTTTATTTAAGTTGCATCACAATTGTATTAAAATAACCTATTAATGTTAACGCCACATTACATCACGCCCATATTTTCCCGAAGGGGTAGGCAAGGTACAGTACTCTTACGTTTCAGCTGTTATGTTATATATTATGCAATAAGTAGTGAACCTATTGTCATACATTAGGCGAAAATCCAAACTCTGAGCCACTACTGGAAATTTCAACTTAAAATTCACATGAATCCGATCCAAGCTAAGGCAGCGCCAACAAACGGGTCCATTCGAGAATTCAAACATTTTAGGGCCCCAACCGGGCGTACAAAAAAATATTAAAATCGCCTCAATCGTTTCGGCGAAGATCAGTGACATACCGACAGCAGCGCCATCTACCAGGTTCAATTGTGTTTTCAAACCATCCAGGAACCCATTGAAATATACCCACAAAATTTCATCCAAATCGGTGCAGCCGTTTAGGAGTTAGGTGGCAAACACACGTAGGGAAGAATTATATACATTATGCTATATTCTGCACCGGTAAAATACTAAACAAAATAATAAAAAAGTCATACCACAAGAACACAGATCGGTATTAACAGTTTCATGGTGACCGGGCCGTGCGATCCGGTGAATGGATTAACAAGACACATCGCCCAACAAACATGTATATATATCTCTTTTAGTTTACATACGTCGGCCTTAAACAATGGCGCATGATTAAAACCTGTGTAAATACGAGTTGTTTTCAACAAAAACTGCACAAAAGAACCATCGCAAGGTTTACTACGTGCAGTTGTGTCGGGGCGGGCGGGCGGTAGGGCTGTGAGAAATTATTCTTAAAAATTAAGGCATTTAAGTTAATTAGGGCAGCTGTATGTATGCAATGACGTCACGCCTGACAGACCTACGCCTGTTCCACTTCCACAACTCACCTGTTATTTTTTATGTGCCACATACTGACGACCTTCCTAGCGGCGCCCGCCGGGCCTCACGCCGCCGGGGAGACATATTGTCTTCTCCCGGGCATTCCGGCTCATTTATAAAATATATCGTTATCATTATATACTATATAAAATGAATAAAAAATGCTAATCGTCATTTATAAAGTGTATTTTACAATTTATAAAAGCGTTAAAAAAAAATTCTAATTATCTGCGGTTGATGCATCGAGGATATTATGTAGGAAAAATTTAATTATTAATAAAAAATTATAATTGACTAGTGATATGGTACAATCCCAAATAATCAGGTAACACTTTACTCAGGTTTCATAATAAGAGTAATGTACACACATAATATACTTTAATAAATTACTCGAGAATAACAATGTTGAAAAATGTACTGCGTCATTCATATGCATACAATTATGTCAGACTGAACACGTTTAATATGGACACAAACACAGACGGAGCAATAATATACTTTAATATATCATGCTATATTATATAAAAAAGCTAACTACCACAGGCACTAGCTTTGTAATACTAGCTGCCAGCCGCCCGCTCCGCTGGACGTAAAATAATTGAATTACCCTTGGGTTTACTGCTTGGCATTGGAATTGGAAATTGTTAGGCGTTTAAAAAAGAAAAAGCGGAAGCGGAGAGAAGAGCGAGGAGAGGCGAGGGGAATGTGTAACGGTACGCAATTGTAGGTGAATGGTAATTTTGGCCAGGATTAATTATTGTTTTACTTACTTACTCCGTTGGCGCAATGATCCGAAGTGGATCTTGGCCTCCGACACAAGAGCTCGCCACTTGCTCCAAACCTGCGCGATTTCTTGCCAATTTCTGACTTGAAGCTCACGCAGGTCAGCCACTACTCTATCTATCCAGCGATACTTCGGGCGGCCGACTGGTCGGCGCCCAGTCGGCTGTCCCAAATATGCTCTC
>DWME01007920.1:0-12172 GCA_018244795.1 Parelbella ahira ahira
ATCGACCCATTTGTCATTCCACTGTTGGAATAAGGGTCTTCTGTCATATTGAGAGGGTTAAGGCCATAGTCTGCCACGCTGGCCAAGTGCGGGTTGGCAGGCTTCACACACCTTAGAAATTTTTTTTTTGTAAATTCTAAAGTGTGCACGTTTCCTCACGATGTTTTCCTTCACCGTTAGCAAATGACATTTAAACTTATAACGCGCTTTTGTAAAGAGGTGCGCGCCATAGATTCGAACCCAGCACACCCGGAGTGAGAGGCTGATTTCTTAACCGCTAGGCTATCACTGCTTAATAAATTAATTGGGTTCTTAAAATAGGTTCAAAATATTATGTTTGTTGTCTCGATACAATTGTCGTTTTGTAATCGTAACGGCGTCAACTGGTCCTGCAACTCGCTGGCGACGTACTAAAATTAAATATTAGGTACTGTATAAAGTGGTTAAAATGATTTATCATTAGTGGAAGCTGTGTGAACATGTGTGGAAAGACATGTCGCGTCTGATAAACTGTATTTGGTGGAAATACGAGCAAAACTGTACGTGTAACTAACAAAAACATTTTAAATAATCAAAGTTAAAACGGCCGATAGTCGTAGAGCTGACCTGCGCAACACGCTCGCTTCTGATCGAATTAGAGATAACGGTCGACGACGGCAGAGCGCCTGAGCGTTGGACTCTGTGTTAAAGTGCTATTAGGTTGCATTTTCTACCTGTGCTGACTACATTCTCGTGCTTTTTAATAAATACTAGCATCAAATATGAACTGCGCGACTTGCTATTCCTTGATTGTGAATGAAGACAGTCTGCATTGTGCTGTTAATAGCTGCAAAAAAGTATACTATGTTCTTTGTGCCGATGGAGCAAATTTGGACATGGAGTCAAGACAATCCTGCGACGTGACAGACCAACCCAGTGTGGCGGTGTTTTACTAATGGCCCGCGCAAACCTTATTTGGTATCGAAGACAAGACTTCGAAACTGAATTTGGTGAAGACCTATGGGCGAACTTCATATGGCGTGGACGCAGATTCTACGTATGCGTGGTTTACATTAAGCCTAGTGCCAAAGATGAGGAATATATGCGGTGGTTTTATTCGGTTGAGAACACTGTCGATAAAATAAAAGGCGAAGTAATAATACGCGGAGACATTAATCTAAGGAGTGCGGCAATTAGTGTAAATAGCTATTATTGTTATTTTTTGTCCTTTTGTAAACTTTTGGACCAAAATTTTGTAGTAAACCTTCACGGAGGGAAACTCGACGTCATCCTAGTTCGGGAAAGCGCAGCCATTCGAGACATAGAGGTCACTTGTACGCACTGTATTGTTCCGATTGACACCCACCATCCTGCCCTGGACATCAAACTAGAAGTCCAAAGCACTTACAACCCACAAGCTATACCACCGAGTAATATAAATCAAAACAATGACTGGAACTTCAACAAGTGAGACTATGTCAAGTTGTATCATTTGCTCTCCTGTGCTTCATGGGACAGAGTCATCCACCCAATGCTGTACATTGTTTTTATAACATCTTGTATGAAATTTTTGATGCATGTATGCCCAAGAAATATCGTGTGAAACGTAATAATCATCGCTACCCGGTTTGGTTCACATATGAAATCATAAAGGACGCAAAGCAAAAGTTAAAGTTGCATGCTATTTGGACACGTAGTAAATCAGGACATTAGAAATACCTTAAAGCTTAAAGTAACTTTAGCTTATAACTCCTACTCGCACCTGGCACGCATCGAAACTAATATAAAGGCAAATTCACGAGAATTCTGGGGCTTTATCAGTTCCCTGCAATTCAGGGGAGGATTCGTACCGGTAGTAATTTACCAGAGCGAATCTTTCACCGTCATCGCCGCGGCAGAGGTTTTTGCAAAGTTTTTTGGCAGTGTATTCTCACCTATTGTACCACGCTTAAACCCCAACCTCGCTGCCATTCATGACTCCAGTCGAGACAGTAATTATGTTAACATTTATAGGTTTAATCCCACGGGTGTGCTGCATTTTATTCACAAACTAAAACCTAACAGTTCCATAGGTCCTGATAATTTTCCATCTGCAATGTTAAAATGCGCAAAAACCAGTGTAAGCTATCCGCTATGTCATATACTTAATCTATGTTTGAAATCAGGCGTATATCCTCATCAATGGAAAAGGTCACGAGTCACGCCGGTACCAAAAACATCCAACAAGTCCGCTGTGGAGGAATATCACCCCATCGCTATTCTGTCGGCACCAGCCAAAATTTTCGAAAAAATCTTGCATCGACGTATCTATTCACAAGTAGAGAAATATCTCACTGACGCTCAACATGGTTTTAGAACAAAGCGTTCAGTAAACACCAATCTTCTAACTGTTACAAATTATATATCTACACGTTTGGATGTGCTTTATTTTGACTTCAAAAAGGCCTTTGATAGAGTTAACAACGATATTCTACTAACTAAGCTTGGGATAATAGGATTTACAACAGGTCTCTTAAAGCTGCTTGCGGACTATATGCGTAACCGCCAGTAACTTATCGGGCTAGGAATATATGAGTCCTAACTGTACCACACACGATCCGGCGTCAGTCAAGGCTCGATACTCGGCCCGTTGCTTTTTCTGCTTATGGTGAACGAGCTTCCTGCGGTTCTTGGACATGCAGAGTGTCTTCTCTACGCAGATGATCTTAAACTGTACGGAGAGATACGATCAGAAGCCGACTGCTTGGCACTTCAGGAGGATATCAGTGCTGTACATGAATGGAGTGTATAAAACGATATGAAATTTAACCTATCCAAATGTTGTGTTATGAGTTTTGCCCGCATGAGACACCTGATCATGTTTGACTACAAAATAGGCGTTACCAAAATAAGTAGGACTGCGGTAATGAAAGATTTGGGTGTCACTTTTGATCGCAGACTTAACTTCAATGAGTATGTCACTACCATTGCAAAAGAAAGAAATATAATGTAATCCATCACCATTGTACCTTATTCAACAAATAAAAGATTGATTGATTGAAGAATCATCCCAACGTTTAGGATTTGTACTGAGAAATGCCTGGCTAAATGGCTTTTATACGTGTACAACGCGCTAGTCCGTAGCAAACTGGAGGCCAGTTCGTGCGTGTGGAACTCCACCTACGAACTCCAACTAGAAAAGGTACAAAAGGCATTTCTTAGATACCTTTACAAACATAAGTTTGCTTATTACCCACTCATGTACCTTACGATTTCCTCTTGGGATGCCTCAATTACAACTCGCTGAAGATCAGGAGAGCCAATGATCGATTCGTCGTAGTCGTAGAACAAAGTCGGATCTAACAAATACCAAACTTTACAGGGCAGCCATTTCAAATTATTTTGTTAGTTTTTTTGATATAACTTTTTAAATTCTAAATCTGTAATTATGAAAATTGGTACAAATCTGAAAAATAGGCTTTGTTATAAAAGTGAATAAAAAAAAGGATTATAATTATACAGTTTTCTAGAAAAATCACATGCTTCTTTTTCTTCGGAGTCAACACAGTCATATAGTATCGTCCGACATTGTTCTTCGGAAAGTTACTGCTCAAAGAATGACGGAAGTTAATTTCCGACTCTGTTCTATGGACTTATTAAGTAATATTTTGGCGGAAGTGTTATCTGTCATATTCTATTTTGACCACAAATAGGTAGGCAGATGGTCGGTGTTAGTAAATAGGTAGCTTGATATCGAAGGTTGGGATGTAAGGTATCTTAAATAAAACTCAGACTATAATTTGGTCGTACCGACGCCTTTTAATTAAATAATAGTGTAAGAAACATTAAGTTTGTACTAAAATATTATATCAAGAGCATTATTTTTATACCACGCTGACTTAACACAATTTGGACCAGATTACTTCGTTTTTGATAAATTACTAATCTAAAACTTAAACATTATCACTTATATTCATATCAAAGCAACAGTATCACAATAATGCTTAGATACCTATTTAGAGTAAGCAGTTAATAATATCTACTATTTTTTTAAATCACATCTTTAGAGATCAAAATAGACTGCCTCGTTGGTCGAACGGTTGCAAACGCGACTGCCGATCGGGAGGTCCTGGGTTCAAATTCCGGGTCGCGTGCTATTAGATTTTTCTAATTTAGAATCTCTAGTAGTGACTCGGAGTCTGGAATAGTGCCAATGTATGGCAATAGGCCCACCACTTTGAATTTGAATTTGAATTTCGATTCTGACCAGAATCGAAACTCTTTCACACCCTTCGATACAAAGTTCTTTATAAAGTCATAAGCGCAACTGTAGCATAAGCGCAACATATAGCAATAATAAATAAACTCGTTTGTAATAAATACAATACACTCATTTGCCCGTGAGGACAAGACAAAACCTTTGAAAGTCTAAAGTAGCATAATTAATGCGTTCATTAGAATTAATAGTGGCATTTTTGCCACTTTGTTTTAAGGCCTAGATACTTTTTTAGCATCTAAATGCTTTTCATACTGTTTTCTAACGTCGTCAGAAGGTTTTTGTCAAAACTATGACACTGATCACAATTATCTTTGTTGGGTAGATGAAAACTCAAATTAAAATGAGTGTTAACTATGTCTCTCTGTACTGTCTAAGACTAGAAGCTGTATTTAAATAATTATTACTATAGTTACTTGCATATTTTGGACATGCTTATTTGCTTGCACAATTTTCTTGTTTCAAAGAGGTGTTAATAATAAATAATTTGTACAATTTAGATTGGTTTTTTGACGGATAGGCACTGGCAAAGTTTTAAATGGATTTCGGCCGAACTCCCCTTATGAAAGTTACAAAAAGTTGTTCTTGGGTTTGGTTCAACTTCAGTACTTTATACGTTGTATTAAGCCAAATACAAACGATTATAATTATTTAATTAATTTAAGTGAATACAAATGTTAAAAAGGATTTTATTCCGTTTGCTATTCTTGTTTAATAAATGTTTAGTTAAGATGAATTGTTTGAATCTTTTTGTGAAAATTATTTAAATACTTTGAATATCCATTACATTTTTACTTTGTATTTAACGTCGCTTCATGAATAAATGATGAAAAATAAAGGTTTACATAAAGGTAAAGCATAAGTATCTTTGTTACTTTCAACTAAATAAGCGAAGAAAAAGGGTCGCGTGGTAGTTAACGTAATCACTTAATTGCCTTAACCTCACGAACGAATTATATATTTTCTTTGATCCTATTACTGAAATATTATAAATGAGTTTATGTACAGTGTCGCTTACGGGGAATCACGGGTGTTAGTGTATAAAGGTGTTCTAAGGCATCAACATCATCATCATTACGTCAGCCTCTTTCGTTCTATTGCTGGACATAGGCCTTACGCAAGGTATGTCACAACACTAGATCCTCCGCAGATCTCATCCAGCTACTACCACCCGCCTTCTTAAGATCATCGGTCCGCGCGGCGGGCCGGGGGACGCCCCACAGTACGCCTACGAGTTTGTGGTGTCTATTCTAGAACACGACGGCGTGCATAAATAAATGAAAATTGTTTGATTTTAATTATGTTTTATTTAACCATATTTTGAAAACAAACCGAAATCAGAGTTTAGTCGCCCTTATTATCATTTTAAGTCTATAGCTTTATTAAGAAAAACTTTATTTAGTAATTAAATTGATAAATGGGCGAATTATATTCAAAAAACAGTATTATTGCGGCCTTCTCAGCTTCCAACCTGTTTTTTAGGGGATCATATATTAACCCAGCTTCACTAAATACATAGTTGTATGCTGGTAACGCTAGCTGGTGGAAGTAATAAATATCTGCGTGCAACTCTGGAGAGTTTCAAATTCAGTATGTTTAACTTTCCACCTATTAAGTGGATTTTTATGCAAATCGAATCATTTCTTATTGTAATAAATTAACTAATTCCTTTTGGAGAAGAGCTTCAGGGTTAATGTTGTCACATTCACCTTCATCTTCAGTCAATGAATCTAACATCATGGCTAGATCGCTTTTTAAGCAAGTCTTTTTACTCCTTCCTGGTTTCGAGTTAAAAGAATCTCCCATTCTCTTTCTTTTTGGATTTTCCGAATTTGGCAATGACATAGAAGGGATGTGATAGCCTAGTGGTTAAGAATTCAGCCTCTCACTCCGGGGGTGCTGGGTTGAAATCTACGGCGCGCACCTCTTTACAAAAATGCGTTTTAAGTTTGAATAGCACTTGCTAACGGTGAAGGAAAACATCGTGAGGAAACCTGCACACCTTAGAATTTATAAAAAAAAAAAATTCTGAGGTGTGTGAAGTCTGCCAACCCGCACTTGGCCAGCGTGGCGGTATAAGGCTTTAACCCTCTCATTACATGAGGAGACCCATATTCCAACAGGAGAATGTTAAAAGGGTCGAAAATTATTACTTCACAATTTTATATATGGGAGAAATTTACATTTGATTGAGTGAAAATATTGTAGGATACATGAGAGCCCGTCAGAGGGCTGGTAATGTGCCCGAAATAGCCCAGCGCCCGTGTTTACAATTCACTTCACCGGTTACGTTTTTAGAGTTCTCGATACGTAATCAGCTGGAAACCATTTGTCAACTCATCACTTATTCGATTTTATGTTACGTGGTCAAACGTGAAAATGAGCCGCGGGACCGAGCGAATGAACAAATGAATTGAGCGATAATTGAGTAAATCCCGCAATGTTTGGATTTGATTCGGTTAATGATCGCACACACTTGATCCGCCTATAGCGTTGATGTGCTTACTGTTGTCAATATTGTAATTAATAGGGAAAACTTATGATCGTTTTTGTGCTACGAAAATTTGGAACGAGTTCTGCACGACATGACATCATTATAAAAATGCCTAATAGTTCTTGCATTATTCGTTCCTATCTTAAAGTAGTAAAATGACTCATTTCTGTAATACAATATGTTTCTACGTATTATCTTTCTCTTAGGCGGCTGCCTGCCAGTAGCAAGTTTCAATTAGGATAAAATTTTCATTCGTTTAAAAATTCAATCATAAAGATACATATACATATAATTGTATCCTTTTCCTTATAAACGAGGCAAAGAGCGGGCGTGTCATTTAATTAAAGGAACATGGCTAATATAATTTAAGAAGAAACATCAGTTATTGCTTCCTTTGATGTACATTTGAATATCAATTTATTTGAATTCAGAATGTTCCAAACGGAAATTAAATATTAAATTGAAATATTTTGTTCAAACATACATTTGTTGGCAGTAAAAATTACTAACGTTAGAAAAAATTAATTCCATTTTATTTATTGCTTATTTAAGTTAAATGAGCCATTTACGAGTATATAAACGTTACTCTCATAATACATCCCACACCGTAATTAATCCATATTTATCATTCATCTTCATTCACTAATCACGTGTGGTAACTCTAACACTATCGAATTATATGGAATATTCTAGAAAGTCTTCTCTAATTATAATATTAAGGTATTCAAATAACTGATAATTTTATTTAAACAGCTAAGAGATTTGCAGATTTAATTACAAATATGCTTGATTGTGTATAGATAATACTATCATTTGCGTTTTAATAAAATAGACGGAAACGCTAATGTAATCGCAATATAAGATGATAGTTTGGCGCCATATCTCATTACGGCGACATGCGCGTGTGTGGACTCTGCAACTGATGCGGCTGAGATTGGAGCGCGCAAATATTGCATAATATACAAATATATTACCCGAATTGTATATATATATATGTACGTACATACTATACGAGTATTTGTCCTCAATATAGTTGAGATGTATGGTCCCCAAAGGTTAAAGGCCCAACGTCGCTGTAGAGAAATTTCGTCGCGTCTATTTGTGGTCTCTCGTGAGTTGGGCCCGGAAGATTATCTCGGAATGTTCAGCCTTTTCAGTCGAAGTAATTCGTTCGATTGCAACATACTTTTTGTATGTAGGTACTTGCGTAAACCCTAAATATAATCTTTTTTTAAAGGAGATTGGCACTGGCTTACTATAATTACACACTTATATACCTACTTAGTATCGCCTCTTTTGCACAGGATAGGTAGAGACTAAGGTTACCCACCTGCTGCGGTTCATCTACACTGTTTGAATTCATCATATATACTAAGCTGTTTAAGTCATTTTTAACCTGACTTTCTTGTAGTATGCTTCTATGTGATCAAAGTACGTACACGTGCGTTTGCCTCTTCAAACTCTACCATTCACCCTCGCAAATATGTTTCATTAATCTATTTATTCTTTCTACATAACCAATGTAGTAGGTAGAGTTACAATAAAGGTATTAAAAGCAACAGAAGATGTAATTAATGCTGATATTTATTTATTAAGTCCTATATTCGATTAAACTTGAATATACATAGTCACTCATCTTAACGTATTTCAATATTTCATATTAAGATTACTGATAACACTTCTACATATGTATATGAAGAGTAACAAATACATGTAAACTCCAGTATCAGTTGTATAATTGCACATAGAAACAATATGGGGTATTTTTCCAACGCTCATTG
Organism: Parelbella ahira ahira; assembly: GCA_018244795.1. Classification (NCBI taxonomy): domain Eukaryota; kingdom Metazoa; phylum Arthropoda; class Insecta; order Lepidoptera; family Hesperiidae; genus Parelbella; species Parelbella ahira. Next base: position 8,510 of record DWME01007920.1, read on the forward strand.
GTTTTCGGAAACAAAGAAATGTCAAAAGCAACAATGTTAGGAACTATTACAGAGGCGACACATCGCATGTGTGTCTGCCTAATTGAATGCTATACTTTCGCACGGTCCCCTCGGACTGAGCCCACCCGCATTGAGTCCACAAGAACAGGATCAATTCTATTCAATCAAATCGAGTATATTATTAGCGTAACATCCGTTAAAGTGCTTTGAGAAATAATTTCATCTAACTCAAATTCCTCTCACTAGCTATAAATAACAATAATAGGTAGCGTATATTACAAATATGTATTAGAAATGCGATCAGTTATTAAATGCAACTTTCGCTTTTATGGACATTTGTGTTTGTCTGGCTCGTTGGTTCAGCGGTCCCAAGCGCGTCTGCCGATCGGGAGGTCCCGGGTTCAAATCCCGGGTCGGCTACTATTGGATCTTTCTAATTTCAAAATTTCTAGTAGTGACTCGGAGTCTGGAATTAAGTCCGGTGTATGGTAATAGGCACATTACGTATTCCATGGGACGTAAACGTAACTACTGAAACGCGGGAATGTACTACACTCCTCTGCCTACTCCTTCGGAGATTACAGGTAATTACGTGGTGTTACGTTTGTGTTTTATATCAAATTAATTTTAGAAATGTCATAAATGGATACGGCGCGGTAGTGCTCATCAGAGGATGCGTACGGCCAGCAAATATCTGATACATTCTTATAATGATGGTGATATTCATATGGAACTATACCAATATAATATTAAGAGTGGCCAGCAAATAGAAACCTATTATCGTAGATTTTTGCTTACGCTTCTCACAAATCTGCTAATTGTATCACAACGAGTGGGCAGTAACTCTAGAACGCACTGAAAAACAGTGTTGATGGCATTATCTGTTCGGAAGTTGAAGAGTATTGGTAAACCAATAATGGCCCACGGCCGAACGGCTCGCCCAATACAATAAACATCACTGTCGGACTTTTAAAAAATGGCTTAAGTGCCATCAGCAAGTTTTAAAAGGAAAACCCAATACACGGGATCGAATTACGAAAACACGCGACTTTCCCTCTATCCCTTTCCCTTATCACAGACTACCCCTCCCGTTATAGCTAGGGGTGACGAGTTGATAAGATCAACCTGTTATTTATTACCTAGGTATTAATTTTAAAACGGGCCTCATCATCAATAACCGTCCTTCAAGACAATGTGTATCCCACCGTTACCTTATTCAATATTATAGGGATACAATCTATTCCGGTACAATTGCCCGAGTCAATTGATGCTAAGCCATCATTACACCTCCTACTGCACACGGATTATCATTAATCTGTTCTCTAATGTATGGATATGTACTCGTTACATATGTACTTAGAGGGTTTGATAATTGATGTTGTCTGATGACGTTTACGTATTTGGATAATACGTTTTAATTTTTTATTCTATGCATCAATATCGCTTTAGAAATATGTTATTGTTAGGAATATCATCACGTTAAGTCCGTTACGAAGCACGCAGGGAGCACCGATTGCTAAATACATCTGTTATTAAAGACCGGATTTCCTTCTTATACATTCATTGTCCTCTTCATACACGCACGGCGGTTTCGGAGACTTCAGATCCACCTATAAGCCAGTGCCTGATCTATGCAGCCAAGATAAGAAAGTGCTGGTCTTTTTCGGCATCCGCATACATCACATTGACATCACTGTACTCACGCTTTGTCCACAATAATGAAAGACTTGAGTGCCTACACACTACAATAATTGTATAATAATTTGCTTTATTTTCTCTTATTAAATATTATTTACAATTATTATCCAATAACAAGTTATTTACTAAGCCTTTATTAAATCATTTTAGCTCACTTGATATTTAACAGGGATAATAATGAAACTGTATTTAACAAATATTCTCTTGAGAAACATCTAATAATATCTACAACAATATTATTTTGCCCCGGGGTCTTTTGTCCGGTATAGTATCGGCTGTGTTAATAAACTGTTTGTCTGTGTACCGTTTCCTTTTTTTGCCATTTGATAAAAGGTTGTTAGCGAAACGTTTTTTTTTGTAGAATCAATTAGAAAAAACACAGGTCGACAAAATGAAACGTAATAAGAAAAGTGTCATAGTAAAATAAATTGTTAGCGAAGAATTGAGGCGTAATACTTATTCTTCATGTGAAAATTACCCTTGTACTGGCATTTCAAATGTAACAGTTGTGAAGTCGTATATAGGTAATAAATTAGTTTTTTTTTTAAACATGGTACTCCGTTTCCATAAATACTCTAAAGGTGCAAATAAACATAATCCGGATTTTCTACAAACGTACAATTAATATTTAAACTCCATTCATCATTTATTTAAGAAAACAGACCATTTAGTTAGGACCAATGCTTTTGTTTGGTGGTCTATCGTAACACGTAACCAGCAGGTCACTGCTTGAAAATGCAGGGAAAAATCTGTAATCGTTACGCCCGTAAGCCAAATTGTTTGCGGTCGGCGAAAACGTAAGTAGGTATAAAAAATTATTAATGCTTTGTTGAGTTTGTAATGCTTTGATTGTTTGTTCTGCTAACGTTTTTACGGTTACGAGCGAGCTTGGCATTCTATCTTTTGTGTACTAGTTTTCATATTACATTTTTGCATTTCTTTTTAATGTTTTCGTAGAATCTGTCATATAAAATTTCCCAGTTTAATAGAGAACAATCAAAATACAGGCAACTACGCATATACGTACCTACATAATTTTAGCACATTTTGTAGCCAATTTACGTCATGCATAAAAGAGACCGTTAAATTTTGTCTATAAACATTTATAAGATAAAATATCACACCCTATAAACGTGAAGGATAATGTCTAGAGGAACCCAGTGCATATTAGGGAGTTCTTCATAACGATAATAGAATATTGCCTCAACACTTCTTATTCTGCGAGAAGACTTTACCAACGGGACGATAAAATGTGTTGATGTATTCGCAATTTACTTTCGTCGGAATTTATTATTCTGTTTTTGTTACAGTTGTTCTCTGTCATCAAGATGGCTCTCATCCAGTCTTGCTGTTGCTGGCGCAGTCTTCGCCGCGGCTGCTATGCTGCTGCTATATATACACTGGTAAGTAACATCATCATCATCATCATCATCAGCATCATCAGCATCATCAGCATCATCATCATCATTATCAGCCTACTCCAGTCCACTGCTGGACATAAGCCTCTCCAATGGCACGCCACTGCGTTCGATCTTCAGCTCCTAGCATCCATCCACTGCCAGCCACTGCGTATATCGTCACTCCACCTAGCTGAAGGGCGTCCTACGAGTACGCTACGTTTGCCAAATCGCAGTCTCCACTCCAGAACACGTCTGTTCCAGCGGCTATCGGTTCTGCCCACTGCCACTTCAGCTTGCTAATCCTTTGGGCTATGTCGATAACTTTGCTAACATATATTTATGATCAGGTTTCTTCTTTAAAATCAACCGAAAACTTGGCCTTTGTCTTGTTGAACTTCCCTACTCATTCTATGAATGATCCGAGTCCAAAAGTGACACGACAAATTGACGATAACTAACTGGGATCCTGGAAACATGTTTGGTTTTATTTAATCCACAAGAATGTCATTGCCACGCTCGGGTGACCCCGCCCCAGGCAACGTTTCAGCTTTGCTATTCAACTATT
>DWME01007921.1:0-12172 GCA_018244795.1 Parelbella ahira ahira
ATTAGTAGCAACTAGTAGCAACTAGGTAGCAACTATTAGTAATTATTTCGATGTAAAATATGGGTAGTGACCGGCCACTCTGACGGTCACGAAAATTTCATGAGTTTGTAGTATTATTAAAATGTACGAGTAGTTTGACACGCCACCGCCAAGGATCCTTACCGAGCTCCCGCCAATTTGCGCTCAAAAAAAAAACACCGAAGTGCTACTTTATTACTTTCGACGATGAACGCTCCCGAGCCGCGGCGGCCGCTTGCCAATAGAGAATTCTGTTTCATGTTGTATTTTAAGCAGAAAATATGGGTACAGTTTCAATGTAGCATTTGTCCTAAATCATATGCAGACCGTGTCTTTCGTTGGAAGTACTTTTTAAATTTAAAATACATATATATTAGATTTAAACTGTGCAGTGAAGCAGGTAATTGCCGTCTGCTCTGTAAAAGATTTGATGTACAAATACTCCGAATATATTCTTGAATCCTTAGAGCAGCTTAGCTATCCCTATCATTCATATATATATCATATGATATCATACACTATCATAAATGCGAATGTAAGTTTGTTTGTTACCGCATCACGCGCAAACTACTTAACCGATCATCACAAAACTTCGTACACATATTCTTGGAGGTAACAGAAGTAACATAGGATACTTTTTAAGAAATATTTTTTTTTTGCGAAAGATTCAAAAATTATTTGTCAAAAAATCTGAAAATCTATAAGTTACTTGTGTTGGTAACTTTTGATTAATTCTTGAATAATGTAATATTCCAAGCGACGAAGTCGCTGGCAAAAGCTATTGTATATAAAGACATTTTGTGGTATATTAATTGTAAAAATAAAAATAATAGTTGAAAATGTAAAACGTAAATAAGTAAAATGTAGTATATGTATTTAAATATTCCAAAGAGAGCAGGAAATCTTCACGATATAAGGAAAGGAGAATTTTTTACTCCGAATTTAACTCGTGCGAAGCCGCGGGCAAAAGCTACTAATAAATAATTAAAGCCTATTAAACACCGCAGCTCGGTAAACGTAGTGCAAGGCGCCCTCCGGCCAAGCCGAGCACAAGCCGTGATGGCGCTCATGGGGGAGGCCTATGGCCAGCAGTGGACTGAGATAGGCTGATGATGATGATGATGATGATGATGATGATGAAACACCGAATGTCGTGTAGCTCTGCCACCTGCGGCAACGCAAATATTGGACCCAGCCTACCGTTGAACCCTTCCTTTTCGCAGTAACTGCCGTCACATATTGCACAAATAATTTTACGTTTATTATTTATTTCTTAGTCATTATCAGTTTCATCATAATTATATTCTTCTTTATTCTTTGTTTTAAAAAATTACATTGTATCATATAAAAAATTAAAATGATATCAGATTTAATAAAGATTTTTAAGGTATCGTTTCATACGGCAAAAACTGGGCTAAGTTAAAAAACTCCAACCATTAAATAACAGCCAAAGTTATTAAATGTTACTAATATTGAATTCAAGATTATTTCATATAATTCATAGCTACATTACACTTATATTTAACGAGGATTTAAAGTTGGAAAATACACCAGGAACATAATTTTCGTACAAAAAATAATCAAGTACATCGAAAAAGCTTCATTAAGTTCCATAACTTTGAGCATAACATATATCGTATTTTTGAACAATCGCGACGGTAACACAAGGAGTACAATATAAAATTTATTGGAATCCATGTTACCGAGTGGCGGCGTCGCCTTCGGGCTCCGTGCAAAAACAAAAAACAAAGAAAAAATACATAGAAACATATGAGAAATATGATCGCCGGAGTGGTTTGCAATTTAACTGGTTTTTATTGGAGTCGCGTAGGCGTGTCCACAATGTTGACGTCTATTTTAAAACAAAAAACCTCATAACGTATTATTATTATTATGTAGGTCAATTCGGACAACTACTGCATTATTTAACTGATTTATTATATCGCTTTTAATATTTAAACGATAAATATATAAGATTAGATCTAATTTATATATAACTAGTCGTTAGCCATGACTTCGTTCGCGTGCTGAACCGAATAACGTCTATACAAGAAATACATACTTGGTTTTCGAATTCGGTAATTTAGGGGGTGATGAAAAAAAGTATTGAAAGCCTGTTTTTTCTTAATGTGTAAGCCATTTTTAAGCTAACCCTTTTTTATCAGAGTTTCCGTATTACAAGTCTGTTTTTTACAGGATTTTAGCAATGTAAAGCTTGTCTTTTCACGAGGTTAAGTTGTGTAAGCTTATCTTAGCTTATCTTCTTATTTCTTTTGTTAGTAAGAGTATAGAGTGTAGAGTTAGTAAATTATAGAGTTTAAGAATTGTAAGCCTACCTTATTAGGCCTTTAAACATAGTAGTATGTAGGCCTTTAAGTATTTGGGTTAGTTGTGAGCCTGTTTTATCAAACTGTCTAAATTGAATTTAGATAAAAGAAAATGTGTTTTCTTAAGGGTTACGTTTTTATTAAAATAATAAAAAATAATTTCAACCGTTATAACCTGAAAAGGCAATAGACGAACAAATTTACTTTCAATTTTGTAATATTAGTATAAATCGTATAGACGTTAGACTAGTGACAGGTTAGCAATTTGAGTATAATGAATTCGTGAAAATTCCAAGAATCTCAATATTGGAATTCGCAGTCTCAAAGATATTCGAATAAAATTTTCAATTCGATTTCAAAACTTTAAAACTAATCGACCATTAAGCTAATGTTATAAAATATAAAATAGATCATAAAATATGAATTATGAAAACATTAAAATTTTAAACTTATGTGCAAAATTGTATAAGATTTTAATATTCCTCAAACAATAAATATTATGTTATTATTTAAATCATTTAATATTGTTATGTTAAGTTTTTTGCTTGAACGTGATTATGTTAAATAGCATACATTAGGTTTATGTTAGACTATCATATTCCAACCTGATAATAACCTGTAAATGCGAAATTATTGGGAGCTAATTATCTTCTACGCTGGCATGGTTTTGCCACTGGCTGATACCATTTTGATGTGATTTAAAATGGAGATAATTTCAATTCCGAGGTTTACGTATCCTTCTTTTAATTTAGCCTGTTATAATTTTAAAGAAATAGGTAGTGTTATATAATAAGAAAAATCTTAGTGCGCGAGAAGGGACTTATGTATATGAAATGAAATTTTATGAGAAATTGTTGATAAAGTATGAAATCATAGAAGTACTAGTTAGAAAAAATGTATTTAAACAAATTTTTAATTACAGCAAAGTGAACGGGTAAATGGCTAGTAATTAAAGTTACCATAATTAATGATACTCTTTTTCCTAGCCACATGTAGTGGTATCGACTCTATTTCCTAATATAAATCATTTAAGATCTCATCAAAATGGACTAGCTCGCTGATCCAGCGGTCAATGATCTTGAGTGTTGAGTTGTGGATTCGATCCGAATTTGTGACACATTCGTGCGATGAGCACGAGCGTTTTAATATGTCTAACTAAAAAAATATTTAAGTACTTATGTAGTTCATCGGAAGTTATCATAACATAAGCTCTGCCCAGTTTGGGGACAAGATATTCACGTGTGGAGATATCTCAAGACATTTTTTATTATTAGTCACTTGAGTTTCTCGAATGGAAGCTGCAGCGGAATCAGTGATAAATTGGCGTATTGAGGAATGTTGAGGAACGCGACAGGATTTTAACAAACATTTGTGCTAATAGTTTTTCCTATGTTACTGGCCGCACGAAAGCGAATGCCACAGTCAAATATAAATTATACAAATTTATTGTGATTCATTGAAGTCTTTAGCGAATTGACTTTTATGCGTAGCTAGCGAGCTGTTAGAACTATAGTCTCCGCCCTGTTAGTGTCATTTTAACATTTGCATAAAAATAAACTGTTCACGATGATTTGATATTTATTTCGCGATCATTGTGATATTTTCTATTTAATGTCATTGCGGTGCGGTGTGTACAAAATGACGATACGGATTAAGCTTAAATATTGCTTTATTAGATCGCCGAAGGAAAACATCCCGCGGAAACCAGCAAATCCAAGAGATCTACGCGATGTTCTCTATAGTGTGTGCAATTTGACAATCGTCAGTGTGATCGTAGGGCACGGCTTCAAGTCCTTTTTGAGAGAAGATTTATGTCTAATAGTGGATGGAAAAATTCGATGATGATCTAGCTAGATGATGATGATGGCGATAATGGTGATGATAAATAGGTAGAATAAGAAATTATGTAGATTAATGTTTCTTTTTTTAATTTTAAGTTAATGTAGTCAGTAGTATGTTATGCACACGCCGTGGGCTATAATGAGGCCGACTCAATTGATTTCAATATAAATACTGGTATACGTTTATCGATCATTCCGACAAATGTTTAGTCTTTAAGATCACTCACTCGTCGACTAAAAACGATAACTCAAGAGATAATTTTGGCCGGAGTAAAAATAATTCATTTTAGAATGATATAAATTTTTGCAATTCACGCAAAAAATATTGTAAGCCTACAGTATTTACACGTTTAACAACGCTTCTGATAAATGTTTAGTCTATATGATAACTAGTCAAATTACAATTATTACGTACATTAATAAATAAAAATACAATGAACTAAAAAGCAAGCGATCTGAAAACTACAAATGAAATCAATAACATCTCTACTAACAACACAAAGATATTACTAGCGACGGTAGGATTCACAACGGCCCATAGAGGAATGGAAGCACAACAGGCCTATATGGGACACAACATTCAGAAGAAAGGGTTGGTACAATTAGAAAGAAAGAAAGCCGTGGAGTGTAGTCAACTTGATGTTAAACGGCCCTACAGGGTATAGATATTAGATATGTTAAATCAGCCTTTAATAGGATTATTTATTTAAAAGTTGCCAACGTATTGCTACTTTTTAGGACTGCTTGGAATATCACTTAAATCAATGCAGTGCGTTTATTATTTCAGCATGCACTTGTGCCAGATTTAGCTGGAGTATTTAGATTGATACGCAACTCCACTGTTGGACAGTAGAAACATGTATATGGATGTTAATGGTGAAAATTCAAATGGTTTTAATCAAATCCACTTACCTGGTGATGTAATCTTATTGGGGCGTTCGTCAGTCTTATTGTCATCTTGGAAGCGTACGGTCATGGCTTTCTTCTTGGCCCTCAGCTTGTCGTCGTCTGGCGACATGATGGAGACCCGTTTCTTGGGACGGTCGTCGTCCGGCTCGCGTTTCACCTCGGGCGTGCATAATAAACTCGCTGGAAAGAACACTATCATAAGGTTCGAACATGTCAGAAATATTACCGATATGTGGAAGCGTATGATGTATTTCACCACGTAGTAAAGAAAAAAAATTCCTCTAGGAATGATGATAAAAGCTGTAGTTGACAGGAAATAGGAATTGCTAAGATACATAATTATATACAGAAATCATTTCAACGAAAATTTATAACGAAAACAGTTACTAAATATTGATAATATTAAATCATAAAATTCGAATTTGTATCGTAACAGCAGATATAAAAGTATATTTTGTTACGAAATAGTCACCAATTCAAAAGAAAAGTAAAGAAACCAAATAAACGTACAGTACAGAAAGGGTGAACACGACAAAAGTACAATGGTCCTTTGAAAATAAGCAGATTTGACAACTTGAAGTTCGAAATTAGAATTGTAAAACTTAATTGAACAACAGTGAAAAGAAGAATGAAGCAAAAAATAAGCTTAACAAATATTTGTAAGAATGTTTTAACAGGTAATTTGGCATTTTTCACACGAAGAGAAAAATTAAACTTGCAAAATCTATATCTGTGTTTTTCTAGGGCTAGTTAGATATTTGTGTACATATTGACATTTAACTACGTCGTAGGGCTGAGCAGACAGATCAACGTGAGCACCGCCAATGGTAATGGCTTGAATTTAAAAACCAAGCGATGGTCACACACTGACCTCATCTCATTCGCTTATGCTCTGATTTGACTCAACATATTTGCAGGTTTAAAAATAAATTTATTAGCAAGCATAACGTGTGAAGCGTTTGAATAATACTGCGTTCTGAAATTGTAGCCACAATTATTTCTATACAATACGACAATTCAGTGTTAATTTCAGACGTTACTTGATCTAGTTTGTGTTGCATATGTTAAAAAACATCATCAATTTCTTCTTCGGAGGTTCCATTTGTAAACAAACCACTTCCTGCTTTAATGGCGAACTTTCGAAGAAAGTATGCATTCATAGTCACATTGCCCAGTCTACCATAGCAAAGCATGTTCTCACTAAACGGCCTCGTTGCTTTACAAAACTCTATACATAAAGAAAAAAACAGAAATCACTGGACTAAGACTTTGCTATATAAAAAAAACAAAATGCGTTTGTTTTGTACAGGCTCTTGGGGGCACTTAAAAATTGTCAACTGTACATTTTTTTCGTATTCTACTACCGACTCGGAACGCGATTTCAGCAGAGAAGACCCGACGAAAAATTCAGAGGGCTTGTTTTTTTTTCTGTTTCGTTTGTACCTTTTACTATGATCTCTGTTTATAAATATAATTTTGTTTTTTACAAAAAACTAATTTAAAAAATTCTAGTTATTCAAGGCGACCACTATTTGCCAAGACGCGCTAAAATGCACAATTGAGTCTATATTATTTGCAACCCTATTATTAAAGCAAGTTATAATGTCAAACAAAAGTTCATGTAAATTGTTAAGACGCTACTTAACCATCTCTCCAAGATTAGCGTGGATCTGTAACCAACTTGACTAAAATAGACAGAAACAAATGCTAACTGCATTCATACTAACAGTTCCTTACCGACCTACTAGGATAGTACCACCGGCTTATTCCTGCAATGCTGTCAAAAATTACAACATTATAATAATGACGTTGACACTTCTACTCGTGGAGTTATTTTCGAGGTCGGCTGCAGACGTTTATGGGTGTCAGCGGCTACTCTTACTGCTGCTAGACCGTTCACTCCTCGTTCCAAGTTGAAGTACCGTCATTGAAGGCTCTACACTCACCGTCGTGTTCAGTCTGTATGCTGGCGACGGATCTCTCGCTGTTCCGCCTGGCCTCCTCCATCTCTCTGGCGGCCGCCGCCAGGATGTTGTTGACGGCGGTGTTGGTCCCCTGAGGGTCGTCGCGGCGCCGCCGGCGGATCTCCTCCGCGCGCATCATCGACTGCTGGTACATGTGGATCTATGGAGAACAGTTTTCCATTACATTGGGAATAACATTTGAAAAGGGCTAATGTCAAAGCAATTTGTGTAGTGTAGTTGAAGTCCATGTCATCTGGTGTGCTTATTATCGGAGTCATACTGCATAGCTAATTTTCATTTTTTTGTATCATTGTTGGGGGCTTTTTCTTCATAATTCAACGGAAAATAAATATAATTCCTTAGAATCACTTACACGTGGCCATCTAATTCCAAACTAGGCAGATCCTTGTAACGAGACAGCTAAAATACGTGTAAATTCCTAAAAACATGCTTGTACCTACATACATCCAAACGAAACAAATACTTCTAACACAAAAAATTGTCTTGATTACGAATTGACGTAACAAATCCTGATTCACCAATCAGGCTTACTAACTATTGAAGCATATGGCTAAGGAATACTTTAAGCGACACATCTTTTGCATGTAATACTTGAAGTAGCTGAAGTGTTGAATTGTACAATTATAATAAACACACTATTTAGAGAACAGAAATGGAAATGCCTAACGCTGTATTCTCCCGGCATATCGATCTGACCGTACGATGGAGGATGCGCGGTGGCAAAGTTATTAGAGATTTTTATGGTCCGACATAAACCCCCCCGGGCCCACGTAAAAAAGTAATATTATTGTGTATAACATAGAGTATCAAAAAATTGTGAAAGGGAAGTTCAACTTAATGTTGAAAAGAATACGATTTATTTTTCCTTGTGCCCCATTTCAGGTTACAAGTTTAACGGGAATATTCTTGTAATTATTCTTTGAAGCCATCTCTGTATAATAATAATTGTACTCTTGTGTTTTTCTATTCGTTTGGTAAGCGTATTCTGACAAATCATTTAATTGAAAAAAACTTATGAAAAATATCAATTACATAACTGATTAATAATCGAGCATAAATAAATGACAAAACAAAAATAACAAAAAATTTATTTACAAAAAAAAGAAATTAAATGACTTTTTATTTTTTTATTCTGATTTAGATCCTTTTGTAATTATACTTTTATAAACAAAGTGAACTACGACTGTTATCATATATTTAAACGATTTTCCAATGGCGTCGCAACAATAAAAATATAAGAACAACACAAAACAACTTATCGCTATGTTGATATAAAATTTTATTTTTATTACCAGTTATCATAATTTAAATACATATTTATCACGAATTTTAATAATGTTTAATAATATTTAACGCGATAATATTCCGTTACTAATGCGTATCAACGCAAAAGTAAAAATAATAATTAGGTACAATAGATAAAGATATTTTTGTGATTAACATATACATACATATAATGGAAATTTATGAGAGTTTTTGTTTATACCTATATATATAATGGCAGTTGTTATACAAGCGCAGTAAATAAAAAAAATACAGCTACAATTGTATATTTCAAGTGAAACGTCCATAATGTTCTTACATAACAGTATACAGGTTTCTCCACTAACTCCCAAACTACCCTTATTCATAACCGCCGAATAGCAGTGTACATATTATTCAATGTATGTATGTAGTTATGTTTTGTCTCGTTCCTGCTTCGTGCTTGGGAATACGATAAGAAAGGAAGAAAATAGTGAGCCGTATAAAATCTGCTTTATTACTAATATTTATAAGGGCGTGTTTTCTTTAAATTAAATATAAATTATTTGTTGGGCGCATTATTATTATCGCTCCAATGCAATTATGCGGGTGAGGTTGAAGGCATTGGAAACGTTCAAGTCGACTATTAAACGAGCTACGAAATTAGATTTGACGCTAACAAATGTTAACATCAATTTAATCATGAAATATGTGTATTATACGACTTATCACGGCTGAAGGTGAAGCCTAATCGATAGGTGTACGAACAGCTATAGGAAATATAACTGCCAATGGCAATCCTTTCTCAATTGTTACAATACTCGCAGTACATGCAGTAATTGGTTTATAATAATAAACCTCAGATATATAGTATGTACGTGTAAAGGCCGGTTGACATATCTTTCAGGTTGTATCCAATTAACGAACACCAAACAGAATAAAATACAACACGATATGTGTAAAACAGCCTTAAATGTAAAGCAGCCTTGTTTTAGGTTACGTAGTCTCTTCTTCCCTCCCCGCCACCCCCGCGCGTCCGTTAACAAAAATATTTGCATAAAAAGTTAAAATTTACTCCACGAACACCCACCGACATAAATAAAGTGTACTGCGCGATAATATAATTTATTACAGTATATATCTATATATACATTTTTTATTTAAAGTAATATACATAAGTTCGTTAAAATGTTGTCCCGTTTTGCAAAATGAGCAATATTTTTTTCAAACGCTCGATAAAAATACGATATACCCACAGACAAATTGTAGATCTTGATGATAAATTTAAAATTATGTTTTTTGAATAAATCTTTAAAAGCTGCGTCTCAGAGTGCCGGTTCGGTTTGAGCGATCTTTGAACTGTTGCGTGTTTTTTGTCACAATGATTTATAAAAAACAAATATTGATTTGTTTCTGGCTACGATCTCACCTGATGTACGAGATACAGACTAGCCACTATTATATTTCATTAGCAACGCTACCAACGTGCAGGAAATTAAAAAAATATAATAAAAAATGGAAACAAAAACCATATATCAACATAATATACGGTTTAGGAACAAAATATTTGAATTTAGAATACAATGACGGGAAAGCGACCAACATTAACAATATCCGTCTCGAGTTCCGAGCGTTTATTTTACAGTACAAAATGTAATTAAAACAACCTCCGACCACGGGCAACTCAAAGTGAGAGTTATAAAGCCATAACTTCATATAAGCGGTGCTATTCTAGAGAAAAGCAATTACCATCTTGGAGGTGGCGCAGCGCCCCCCACGTCCTCTAACGTTTTGTACCTTCCTACCCTCCCCCCACCTCTTAACCACCCTGAATATAATTTGTATGAAATATGGATCGTGCACGGTCAGAAACTTGTCTATGTACGTGTAAAGGTACGAAGAGGAATGATCGATACATTCCAAGAATAGTACACCGCTCTAACCAAGTTAATATGAATTTATTATTAAATTAATCATTATTCCAACGTTGTTTCGACATTCCGCTTCATTTAACATTGCTTTTATAACAAAATACACAATATATAACGCGGGTTATAATATAGTTCTTATTCACGTATTTCTATAAAATTAGAATGTGATTATTTGTTTGTTTTTATTGAATTATATTATATTCTATAAAATGAAGAATTTGCATCTTAGACTATTGGTTCATATTTTTGCATAGTTCGTAATAATCCGTAATATGATATTTATTTATTCAATTATCATTTAACATTTTTGCGCAGTACGTAATATGATATTGACTTTTTAAATAACCATTTATAATTTTAGAGCGTGTGTAACATGATGTTACCTACTTATTTAACAATTATTTGAATTTAAACTATTTAAACATTATTAATTATATGTTTTTGCGCATTTCGTAATATGATATTGAGTTTTTAAAAAACATTTATTATTTTTGCGTAGTTTGTAATATGTTGTTAGTTATCTAAAGATTGTTTTATATTTTTACGCAGTTTGTAATGAGATATTTACCTTACTGTCGCGACTGCAGTGGTATTTCAACATTCACATCATATTATTATTGTATGTAGTTGAAACCAGTTTAATATAATATTATTGTTTTACGGCTGCAATCTTAGAATGTATTATCATATTACAAGATCAAAGTATTTTTATGACAGATGTCCGAACAAACTGTACTTCAATCTTTTTGGGATTAAATAGGTTATAGATATAGAAACGTTAACAAAGCGTTTTACTAAGATTATATTTAACAAAAAGTATAATGAGTACCTTCTAATGCTAATATTACTTCATGATTATACTAAACTTATAGAATTTTACATAATAAGCAACGTAAAAAATAATAAATACAATTTTAAGTATCATTAAAACGCAAAATTAGTTATTCGAACGCATTGATAGTTTATAAACGTATTAATTTGTGTACGTTTCATTTTAAAACTAATATTTCTGCTTCCCGATTATTGTATGTACAATCAAATGCATAATCTAACGATAGTAATACTGGCATAACCAGTACAATTTATAACAAACATCGAGTATAATGCATCAGAAATAGCCAAATAGATTAAAAACGCAATTTAATTAGATTAAAAAAGAGCTCGGTCCCCATACATAATGGTCAATGTTAGTGACAAGTCTTACATTGTGTATGTACCGTGGTACAGACCCACGACACGTGGTCATAGATCTCCTGTTGCTATTGTTTCATAACAGAGAGAGCGGGACAGAGTGAAGAGTTCTAGAAACGTTTAAATAACTTCAGATAATCCAGTTGGCTCGCTTTTTTGCCAAGCGGTTCTGGAGCAGTGTGGTGAAACAAGCATCAAACTAACTCCGATCACTACACCATATCTGAGCTTTTAAATTACTTAGCAATGTAGCTCCACTGCTTTATTTTGTTTCTGTCTGTTACCTAGTTAAACGGCATGCACGTGTCTAGTTAAATTTATTTTATTTTTTAAAACTAAGATCATGTGTACAAAGTAAAATGCTTCATACATAATCTGTACTAAAACAACAGCGGCCGACATGTTCTCGTCATAACTACATATATGTAGAAATATCCCGGCCGTCCAATTCAAATCAATAGAGTTTAGTGATGTAAACTAATAACTGCATATCGTAACGTCTGGTTGAAGGGGTGCATCGCGCAGGTAGAAATTGTTCCCTCTCGCTTTCACTTCATACCTTTTTTGATCCTTATTGGGTAGAAATAGAGTTTATTGTGGTTTAAGCGCATCCGCAGACGTCCGAGAGAGGATTAAAAGGGGTGGAGAAATTAAATCATACAAGATACACTCCTAAATGTAGCGTGCACTAAAACGTATTTTATAGCCATGCTAAAACGACTAGGACC
>DWME01007922.1:0-12172 GCA_018244795.1 Parelbella ahira ahira
GAAGACAGGGCGCGATGGCGCTCGTTGGGGGAGCCCTATGTCCAGCACTGGACTGAGATAGGCTAATGATGTAATGTGATGTGATATTCAAATATTACTATGTATCAATTATTCAATTAATTTATAAGATTACCATGCACATGACGGACCTGAGCAAAGTAGTAAGAGATGTGAGTACAACGTGCTCATTTAAATAATAGTCAGAAACAATAATAACATCTAACAGTGATATAATGGGATATATAAAATGGTAATAATATAAAAGCAACAGAATATTTTAAAATGAAAAAAATTATATCTCCAGATCTCATGTTAAAATGCGTTTTCTTTTCAGTTTTCTTTGCCGAAGCCATTTTAAATATTGTTAACAGATGTTCCAAATTTAAATACTTTGTAATAAAACACAAAATTACACGTTCCATTTTTTAAATTGAATATAACTAGAACAGCGAATATGATCTTTCATATATTTAGTATCGGGTAATTGAATAAACAATCGGGAGTGCGAATGTCACAGGAACGGCGCGTGCGCTGTATCAAATGTCATGGGAACTTCCAATATTGCGAATTGTTCCATATTATGAATCTTTGGTACTATTTGTGCACTCCCTGGAGTCTATACAAGGAGTGTTCTGCTTAATGCCGTATTTCCGAACGTTGTTTTACTGATAATTCAAATTTGATAGAAAAATTACAGATTCAATATTGAAAGCAGATACCTGCTTCGTTTAATATAAATTTGTGAGGAAAGTAAAAATAAGGTTTTATATTCAGTAAATAAAAAAAAAAACATGAGAAGTATAACCTCTGTTTTCGAGGAACTGAACTACCAGCTTGACATAAGACGTGATGTGCCATGGTTTGCGTCCCTACTTTCAAATAATAGCCATAGATAAATAAAAAACTATATTGAGTTATTTGTCGGCTCATAATAATTCCTTCACTACTCAGTCGTAATGACAAACTTAATAGAACATACTGACATAACGTCTCCAAGAAGTGTATCGTCGATAAGAACATTGGCAAGTGCGCCAATGTCCAGCGACCCTGCGACCCTCGCAAGGGGTAGAAGGGGGAGCGACCCGACTTTTCCATTACCATTAATTTCCCCAAATGAGAGTTTACTATTGTGTCATCTTGAGAGCGGTCATACGTCTTAATGTAGCCTTCTTTTGTTTTGGCTTCGTTTATTTTGTTTTCAGTGTTTTAGAGGACGCCTGCCCCTGTTCTCTCTTATTAAGACGTATCTTGATTATAAGGGGAGACTCACTCATAAATTGCTAAAATGGCTTTTAATTAATTCTACATTAAAATGTTGACAATTCATATATTTTTAACGTTTCTTTGCGAACGGAAGAGAGCTTTACAATTAAAAAGGTGCTGTCTAGATTCATTGCAAAACCCACATTTTCTAACGAAATATATTTGTTAAATGCTTTTTAAAAAATGTGATTTTACAGTAACATAATATCGAATAAATTGAAAATTCAATTAACATTTGTAGGGTTGGATTATTAAATTAAAGACAAGCAAATATCTAAACAACCCGATTTGCACTAACAAAACGCCTCCGTCTGCCATGTTGCCCCACCTGGCGCCGAAATTCGATCGCGCGCACGCGTTGTTCCAAAATCGAAATAATTCAAAAAGCGCGGAACGTTTCCAACCCTTTCCATTGTTCTTTTTATGAATTGTTTTGAATTGAATTCATTGCAGTGCGTCTGACGGCAGCCTGTTGTTCTAAACGTGTTCCTCGTTTAAATAACGGAACAGTTCTATTGATGGAAACGGCGTATGTACAGCTGATTTATACGCCTTACCGATGTTTGTACTTAGCTTACGTATTATAGAAATGTACCACGCACTTCGTAAGGCTACACTGTTTATTGTTGTGTTCATAAATATTAACTTACCTCTAAAAATCTATTTGTAACAATCATACAAGAATGTACATCATATATTGATAGTTATCTCGTAAAAATATCTTAAAACAACCTATGTTTCATCAAATCACTGTGTATATGGTCTCCGATGAAGAATTTTTTACTTCGATTTAAATTGTTTTAACTTTTGTCCAAATCCATTCCATAAGGAACTAACACACATTCGATTCATCATGAAACTATCAAAACCAATGCATATTAATTAATATTCTATATTGAACAAGGACAGGGAGGCCTATGTCCAGCAGTGGACTGAGATAGGCTGATGATGATGATGATGATGATGATTGAACAAGGCCGTAACTAAAACCAAAGATACTATAACTTCATTAATTCTTTCTCTTTCTCCATACGAATTCATTTTCTCTTGTAAACATATCAACTGATCCTGTCGTAGATATTAAACTTTATAAATAAAATTTATATTAAACACATTCGAATGCGACGGAAATAATTTTACACATTAAAATTCCCTCCTGTATGTTAATGACAATATTATGTTATAACAGAATGTCTTAGAAACTTTGTGAATGGCAACAAAGTCAAAGTCGCGACTCATTTCTAATTCAAGGTCGTATTTTATCGCATTTTAATCTATACCCATAATGTCACCATAGTTTTATGGTTAACCGTGATGATAATTATAAGTAGGTCCATGGCGCCTTTGGGTCGTCGAACTTATGGGAAAGGCGGTGCCATAACTCTTGTACGTGATAATGTGCTTATTAGCGGCACATCTCTATGTGTTCACGAATAAAGCTCAATGTCGCGTGCGATTCCGAAAATTTCCTTATCAATTATTCGCATATCAAGCTGAAGTGTTTGTAATGATTTCGTGTTAAAAAGTTCGTCGTGACCTAATTCACAGACAGATATCGATTCCAGTGGTATCGATTCCCGAAAGTACATTATCGATATTGCTATAAAAAACCAAGCGTGTTGGAAATTAAAGGCGTTTTCACAAATGCAAATGGCAAAAACCGAAACGAAATACGATGAGGCAATCAGTTTTTTTTCCCAACTTCTAGAACATGCGATTTCTCAATCAAATATTGATTGAAAATCGACATAACTGCTCACCGCGTAGTGCTGGACGATTCGAATCTAAAGGCGAGGTCACACAAAAGCTAAAACCTAAAGCTAAATCAATATAAAGATTTAAAAAGACGAGCTCTAATTAAAAGATAGTAACATCACGCCTATACTAACGAAAAGATAAAGAGGGGATACCTCCACATATATCACCCATGAAAAATCAAAATAATATAGGGAAAATTTAATTTAATTGTACGACATTTTCTCTTATTTGTGATCAACCTTACTCGCAGTAGAGGAGTCCAGGTATGCCGGTCTTCTAAGAATAATTACTGTAAACAGCATCTGCGTTATCCAATGTCTATAGTTAAGGCCATAGCCTGCCACGCTGGCCAACTCAACATTGTCAAACTTCACAAACCCTAGAAATTGTTACGGGTAAATGTATCGTGTATAAATTTCCTAAAGATATTTTTCTTCACATTCTTCAATACACAGTCAGTATAGTCAAAGGTTCATTTCCAGATTTGAACCCAAGATTCGCGGAATAGGTGGCTGACCCCATCGGGCCATCGCTTCCTCAAATATTTGAACCTTATCTCAAAGAAGATTAAATGTTTGGGGGTCCGAGTCTCATCGTGGCATATCTCAACAAAGCTATGTTAAGACCGGAGTACGGAAAATCCTGCCGCTTACCAGCACACACTAGTATTGTGGCTTCTGTTACATTAAAATGCCAATCAACATTGATTACTTCGACCGCGACGTCTCAACATGCTTACGGA
This sequence comes from Parelbella ahira ahira, assembly GCA_018244795.1. Taxonomy (NCBI): domain Eukaryota; kingdom Metazoa; phylum Arthropoda; class Insecta; order Lepidoptera; family Hesperiidae; genus Parelbella; species Parelbella ahira. The sequence continues at coordinate 3,764 of DWME01007922.1, forward strand.
ATATCTTTTCAGAATATCCCGCCTAATTTTCGACTCAACCGAGACCATTTTTCATACGATCCCAAAGTACGCAGCGAAGACGCGGCTGAGAAATTTAATCATATATATGTATATGTATGTAATATAGATGCCCATGAAACGATTAATATTTAAAACAATGTTTCCGCTAATTATGTATAGGATATATATTCATAACATCACGCCTATATTTCTCTGAAGGAGTAGGCTCTGGCAATGTATCACACTTCCACGTTTCACTAGGTACATACGTCATACGTCACACCATGTAGAATATACTACCATACACCAGGCACAAATCCAGATTTTATGCTACTGCTGTAAATTCCAAGTCAGAAAAACTCAATAGTACTTTAATTACGTCAACAATAAAAAGGGCATTTACGCGGTGGCAGAAAATCAACGTATCTATAATCGGACCCGGAGTAACGATTGCTTAATTGACAATGGTAATGCCGTTTAAAATTCAACAGTGGCGGTGTCCAGCCAGCCACTCGGGTTATTTATTCCGAATGACAGTTGTAAGAAAGAACTCGTCCGTTTAACGGAGATCTGATAACGTGTGATTGGCACTTGCCAGTAGAATATTAAATAAGGCAGTGTATTTATCAGTGAATCGAGTTGTTAGCGCCTGTTAGAGTTAGGGGAAGTCATTGGCTCGTGAATTTTTCGATAATATCGAGCGTATAATGACAGCGGCTAATGGTAATTGTTCATTTGTAGACCGTAATTTTTATTGAATACTGCACATTTCGTTATAGACTATGAATTGTGTTGTAGACTGTCAAATTTCTTTTAGACTGTCACGTTAGTAGACTACCTTATTATAGATGTGACAGCACTGATACTCATAACTCAAGCGGGTGCAAGCAGCGACAAACGTTTTCACAGCATCTTTCTCAAAATCAAATGAACAACAAACACTTACAATTCAAATATTTAATACGAAGAAGCGTACATAAAAGTACTTAGCAACCCCTTAATGAGAGATACGTAAGTAATTCAAAATATTCATTAATATGCAAATTAAAAGCAAGACCTTAATTAAAACTAATATAGCGATTTAAAACCAATGGTGTGTGAGAAATAGGCTTTAGCGAGATCAAGTGCGCTAGAGGCTTAGAAAATAAAGGAGGTTGTATGCAAAGTACGTAGATACCGGGCAGCAGTGGTGCGCGCCGTTAAAGATATAAAAACGCAAAATGAAAAAAACATGAGATTAAATTGTGCGCACACAAGATTTGGACGTGTGTAATATTTAAAATATTATTACGTGATATTTATACGTTTTGTACCGTGCCTCATAAGTACAACTACGTATGTCACAAACATCGTCACAATTCACGACCAATGTCCAACGGTGACAATGATGATGATGGAGTTCAATTGACGTGTTATTATTCGGCTTTTCGCGCGTAAGAATACGACGGCTTACTTATTATTTTACATGATTTTGTACCGTTTTAAAGAGATACAAACGATACGAACATCCCAGTTGACTGAGTTGATAATTATAGTTGAAGAAAGCGTAGGATTACACACCGCCAACTGGCATCTTAATCGGGCGATGAAAATCAATTCCACCAGACCAGCATACCTGCACTGGTGCTATTTTCGTCCGCTAAGCTGGTGCGACTAAGAAAATTAATATAGCCTCATTTAATATGCAAATAGTGTAGCCTTATCTCCGCTGTCCGGTCCGTTCAATCAAAGTGTCCTTTACTGCTATCTTGCGATCGCACCTCCTTGCGCTCATGCCGCTCAGCTACTCGGATTTATTACCACCCGCTATCATTAAGCGTAATCTTTGCAATCTGTTCTGTGTTTTTTTTCTATCTATATATCTGTATTTGTCTTGTTAAAAGATTCTTTGTAACCTGTCGATTGTTTGGATAACTGATATCGTTGTCACTTGTAATTGTGTAAGTTTGGATAACTGATATCGTTGTTACTGTGTAAGAGTTATTATTTTCGTTAGTTGTTACTGTTAAGTGTGTTTGATTTTGAGTTTTATTATTACATAATTTGATGTCATTTCACAGTTCATTGCTTATACTCTATAGATCTTTAAAGTCAATCCACATTTGGCACATTTCTTTAAATTAACGTTAATGGTAACTATTGACCGAGTCTCAATTGGAGCATTTACAATTTATTTCAACACTGATATCCTATTGTAGCTATCTCTATAGCTCTTTACCATCGAAACACGTTGGTATGGGATCGTTCAGAAATCAAACTCAATGGCTAATCAGTAGTAATTGTGTTGTAATAACAACGGGGCTTCGGTTACCATTGTGTAATGAAACCGGAGCCCGACACACTCCCAACCCTTCGGAGGAAATGTGTGAAAGAAAACATATTGGGGGCATTTCTTTTGCCCTAAACCCTGTTTTTGTTAGGGCAGCAACTACGTTCCTATAACCATGTTTCGTAAATATAAAAGTATGTTTATAACGATGCTATACACACTACGCAGATCACAGCGCAATCTGATAAGAAGGGTTAAATAAGTTACAATATAATCTAGGATGAGAAAAATATTGGATATAGATAAGATTAAAGGAGATATAGGAAAGCAAAAGGAGTTTGAAGGGCTCAATGTGTGATAGCCTAGTTCTCATTATTTAGTAGCACTTTATAAAATGTAACAAAGTAATGAAGTGATGCAATATTTTAAATTCATAAATAAAAAAGAGAAGGCTATTCCCATCATATGTTCCCGAGAATTTCATACGTATTTATTGATATATTTTAGTGCGTTTGTAATGTTAGGATAGATAGGTGGAGTAATTGATCTCCACATAGCAAAAGGGTTGGAGAGCCGCGCGAACTCCAGCCGGTTGTCATGCTGCGGCGTCCCGCTGGGAGCATTACGCTGCCCTTTCTGTTACCTCAGTACATTCTGATTGCTGTTTTCAAGTCGCTGTGTGTTTATTGTGAACTAAAGCTTACTCTCTCTCAAACAATTTGCATTCCATTCGAATTGTTTTGATTTACTCGGCCGTATGCCAATAAATAGTTAAACAGACAAGAATTATAAGCGCTCGCAACAACATTTGCAAAGCATGCGCAAAATGGAATTATATTTTTAGTATCGAAGGTGGAGAACATGTATTTTTTCCATTAGCTTCAGTTGTTCTTCCACCTCTTCTAAAAGATTTGGATTCTCTTTATTGTATAATATTTACTGAGATCATGTACGTTACGAAGTCAAATGGGAACATCTAGAAGAATATTTTCTGTTTTTATTACAATATCGTATTACTACGTTCGTCAGTTTCGACCACTATGTTAAATTACCAACTATATGTACGTGTAACAAATGGGTACTTTGAAACAAGCTCCAAAATATACAATATTTGAAAATGTTCGTATAACGTTTCCTACACTCCCACATCGCAATAAGATAAATCGTACATCACAAGATATACTGTGTACATACATTGCATCAAATAATTCCGCAGATCTCAACCCTGGATCATCAAATAGAGTAGCATTAGGTATGCATCAGACAGCTAATCCTATTCCGCCCCCGTCTGCTAACGATTCAATAAGGATCATAAATGATCACCGATAATAATTACTGGTTGAATGTACGGTAATTAAACGTAAACGTGTAATTGAATCAAACGGAATATAGTAGTAGGAAGTTATTAATTTGAAATGCGACAGCGCTCATCAGAATGTATCGAGCGTTCCGTGATATCGATGGACGGCAGGGTTGTCGCGCGTCCGGTCTGTCAGACGCTAATCGAGAAACCAAAACAAAAAAGTTACAGGCACACAAAAAACGTATTTTGACAGCGCAAATTCAATTTGACAAGGTTGTCTCATGGATTTGGCAAGTTCTTATCAGTATACCTAATACGTTTTCTATTGTCAATTACCATCTTCATAAAGAGTGATTGTTTCGATATTTTTAAATGTTAAATTTATATATTAATTTTATTGGCTTGGAAAATTACGAAGAGATCTTTTGAGCACTTGTTAAGTAAAAAGCGTTAACCGACACTAACAGTCCTATTCGCAAAATCTTGTTCAAGATAGATAACAAATCTAACGGCAGTGACTCTACATACGACCAATGCCTATTCGTTTCCTTCTCTCTACAATTAAAACATCCTGAGAATATTGTCATTATAGAAAATTATAATTTAAAATTTTGACAGCTATTTTTATTTATTGCAAGAATACCAATTTAATAAAAATGATAACTATTTGAACTAAGTCCATTTTGCTTCAGATATTTTCAGATTTCACATCTCACAGCCCTAACGGAGGGTGATTTGCATAATCAGGGCTCGCTACTGCACATTGATATAATCTGATAGGCTTTTAGAAAGTTGGTATGAAACAATCGATGGGCCAGATCTCGCTCGGACAGAGCTTTATCGAAAAAGCTCTTTGTTTTGCATCTGATACGTAGGAGCATAGGCGAAAAGGCTGACCAACAAATTATTAAGATCACAGTTGGTGAATTCTCAATGGCTTTAAATAAAAAATTGTTTATACTTTCTAGAGAAATTGGATAAATACTTGAAACTTTGGAACTAAAACCGAGATATAGTATAATGTAATATAATTTAAATATTGATCATATATTAGTATTTAAAAATCAAGCACTGAAACTTAAATCATACTAATCTTTTTATAAGATTGTCGAAAACGAATGTCTGGACAAACTGACAACGCTTATACATGTATATGAAAACAAAGTCAATACCGTAATAAAGTTAAGCGGAAAAGCTGAAGCGATTATAAATACTGCAAAGCTACTGAACTACTTGTTTTGTAATTTAACGAAGCTTAAATTTGTAAACTAATTATAACCGGCAAGTAGTTTTTAATTAACCTATCGCTTTCTGTATAAATTAAGCAAACCCATTAATAGTTCCCACGAAAACTTTGTGTCCGCCGGTCGTTACTTTTAAGTATTAAAGCGATTTAGTAATCCCATACCGCAAGTTGAAGATACGCGCAAACAAGCACTTACCTAAATTCCATAAAAATGCGCAACATAACGAACGGCTAAAAATCTGCCTTTCTATTTTTATAATCCTTTCTCGCTATCATCTTTAAATAACCATAAAACATCTGTCTCAAGAATGAAGAGATCTATCATACAATCAGAATTATACAGTAGCAATATCAAACTAATAGGTGTCATTGGAGAATTTTCTCAGATCGTGATCAGAATGCATGTGCATAATAACAATGCAGAGGGGCTATTAATAAAAGCATGCATCCTGTGCAAGTATATCAAGTCTGGTGTGCATCAGACACAAGACAGACTGGTGTTGTCCTCGTAATAATAAACCTCGCAATAGCTTTTTATCTTTATATATTACCATGATCGGTTTTTATAAACTTCTCTTGATTCGAAGAAGACACACGCTCAAGAAGTACGATAGAATTGTAAGCGACTGGCTAACATATTGAAAGATATGTAACCAAAACCTGTAGACTTGTACTTTGTGGTAGGACATTGAGTAGTTTTTACGGAGTTAGCGAAAGCGGAATAGCAGATAATGTGACCGTGAATGACGATATAAAATAAGACAACTCTGCCACGTGGTTGAAAGATTGTCAAGATAGCATCAGACGCAGGGCAGACTAGGTATTAACATTAACAAAAGTAAATGTGCGCATTCGTTCACCAACACACATCATTAGTTATTCAATGTAACGGAACGGGAGAGCATAAATAATTCAGGAACCGTAGTCAATGGTCAAGTAACTCCCGCTTAGCGAACTCAGGTCGGTGTTCCACTGTGAGCTGGGCGACTGAGAATCGGATTTGAAAGGGGAAAAGCGTTTTTATCGTAATAAATTTGCAGTAAAATCTATACAAACTACGGATAATGTAATTATTTTAAACAAATATTGCTATAGTAATTATAAAGTCGAAGGAAATCATTTCATTTATTTTTTTCTCCTTGATTTCAGACGTAAAATACAATGAAAATAACTTAATTTTTATTATTCAATTACGTGTTGTGTTAGATTTATGATTGTTCAAACAATGGTTTTCGTTGCGCAATAGGCAAACTATAAATATTGTGTCAATTAAGCAATACTAAAAGCGCTAAGCCCTTTTACGTGTGATTATTGGGCCATATCTTGAGTGTTTCTATTTCTAAAGTCATGTCAGAGCGTGAATTATTGTCATAGCAGATTTCCTAACAATCTTATTTTGGCTTATTTTGGCTTAAGTTCAGCAGCATTTGATCAGATTACTGCTTAGCAATCGCTCAGTTTAAACAGGTTTAAATACGTGAACACTCACGTGATAGCAAATCGTAGAAAAATGTAGTTTATCAAATATATCAAATTTTTCGCTAATCTTATCTGTGACTTTTTGACAGGAATCATATAACGCTCTCAAGATATTGATAATTTTATCCAGCTATAAATTACGTTCACTTCAATGTTAATCGATAAAACGAGGCTCATCGAAAAAGTTATAGGAAATAAATAAATATCAATATAATATTGAAATTGCCAAAGTACTGATTAAAACAACTTTGTGATAAGTTGTAGCAACAGTTAGTTATACATTTGATAAATAATTGTTCGTTCATATTAATTTCCTGATGGAATACCCAAGGACATCATGATTTAAATCGGTAATTAGTAGTTTCGTTATCAATCAGGTGAATAATATTAATACTTATGTAGCCTTTAGGTTTCTAGGGATTTAAGTATCACTGGAGTGTCACCTCAAGCAACTTCCCATCCAACTTCCGTAGGCTCGACTAATTGAATCTTTAATACGACTTTTATCGCGGTGTTATTTGAATGAGACCGCGCCCAGATTGATTTGGGTGCGGCTACATCATTAGTAGCATTGGCACTTGGTAATTTATAATTATTTCGTTTTTCATAATTAAGGGTTATAAATTTCCGAATTAAACTTCGAATTTTATTAGCGACAACAAAAATGTTATACGAACATAATTATATTAGCAAATAATAATAAATTTAACATAAAAATAGGATGAAAATCATAAAAGCATTGTAATAATAAAAGGCCACAGCAATCCTCAATTCAGTATTCTTAATTGACGATGGTTCACAAGTTAATTACACATTAATTATTCTCACGGCTACTGAACTTTTGCCACTCTATTGAAAAAGGTCCGTCTCACCACAATCCAAACTCACTCAAACAAAAATTTAAACAAAGTCAATAACGGAAACCGCCGTTTGAATCCAATCGAAATCCTATTTGCATGGGGACAAAACACTTGAGTCCATATTAAAAGTATTCGGTCCGTCAATTGAGTCCGAGCCGTGGCTCTCAATAGGCTTTTTACAGAAAAGCTCTTATTGTGGGCGGCTTAAAGGGTTTCGCGCGACAATACGGCCCGAGTTTAATTAACCGGAGCTTAAAGCTTAATTGTAAGTGCAGTTAAGCCCGGCAACACGTGTCGGAGTTTCGCAGGGCGCTTCTCTAGGCCCGCTATTTATTCATATTGAAATTTTCTACTTACTTCACGCGCCATTCAATCGTGTTGCCTCAAATATGCTGAATGGGCAGTAAGGTTTATAAGCTGCATTGTAGGGAAACTTGTTCAATAGTAGGTACATTTTAACGAAGCTCATTTTTGTCTCATAATTACATGAAAAACACGTCTATCCTCAACTAAATATATCAATGTATCACGTGTACAGTTTTAGACGCTTCATCCAAAGCAGTTTGATAAATAGAAAAAAGGACGCCGACAAAAAAGTAAACAACAATAAAGCGTGACTATTTCCGTATTTCTCATGTTTATCTAACGCTCGCAGAAATATCACTAGCGCCGGCAGCTGAACCTTCTTTATTACGGCTTATTTACAACCGCAAGCAATTTACAGGAAAACCAAACAACAATTACCGCACAAAAACAAATAAGAGGAAAAATCATTAGGGGAACGGCAAGGGGATGATTACAAAGGAAAACACGGTGCTGGAGTGCAGTCATTATGTGCCGATTGTTCAGTAGTTGCTCCAAGGGGTAGCGGGTTCGACAATAGCCGGGTGAGATTACGCCTGTCGGCTGTCAGGGTGACGGCTCCCGAATGGGGTTAAGAACACACAAAACCTATGCTTCAGCTTTGTGTAGGCGGCCCCATAATAGTTGTGGTTCTACCATCTAACTTTATTTTTTTATTATGTAGTATATGCGAGCAATTACTGTGTTATTAAGAACTAAATTCCACCTTCACCAACTGGACTCCTGAAGTGTCTACAACGATGTGCTTTAACGATGTTTTCTGTCGCGCACCAGCAAACTGTGGAATGAGCTTCCTTCGGAGGTGTTTAAAATACTCTGGGACATGGGGTTCTTCAAACGGAGCGTGAAAAAATTCCTTCAAGGCAGGCAACACATTGGAAGCCCTTGA
>DWME01007923.1:0-12170 GCA_018244795.1 Parelbella ahira ahira
AGCCGTTGTCAGCGTAACTTTTTTACTAAGTGGCCGATAGAGGGGGCATGGCCGATAGAGGGGTCACTTACCTTAGTCTTAGTTGTAATAATAAATAATAAATAAATTACACTTAGAAAATAAATAAATATTTTATATCAACGTTTTTCATAGGTTCATTTAGTAGCTACGTACATAATTTTTAGGAGTTTTTAATTAGCCTGTAACAATGTTTTCTTATAAATAGCAATGGAGAGCACAGTCATTCATACCCTACTGCCGATATGCAGCAATGTGGGTAGGTAGCTTTGCGATTCTCAACCCTCATGTCCAGCGTGACTATTAAGGGCAAAACGTCCCAGGTGTAGTCTTTGTCCAGCAATAGACTAAAACAGACTGGTGATGATGATGATAATGCCCTCATGCTTTGCAGACTAAAAATACATTTTTCATTATATCTACAGAAATTGTACCTACTTAATTCCAGAAAATGTCTGTTATAGCTCGGCTACTTAATTAAGATAATAATTTAACGTTTTTTTTTATTCAGTAATATATTTCTTAATAACACTCTCGGAGAGGCTAAAAACGAAATATGTAAGAAAATTATTGTAATAACAGCGTGTTCTCAGCATCGTAGTTCGACTAATAGAGATTTGCTTGGTCTTAAGGCTACCCTTTATCCTTTCTGAGTTCTATACAAAAAGAGCTATACCTATATTAGATGGATATACTCGTATGTACATATATATCTTACGACCCAAATCAAATTCAGGCAATATAGAAATGTGTCAAGTAAATTTATCAATCGCCTTTAAAAATAATGCCTACTAATTAATTAATTAGTTCTAATGATAACAACGCCAAGTCAGTGATTATAATTAAGTGTACATAAATTAAAAAATAAAGCAATATCACGCCTGTAATCTCGGCAGAGTGTAGTATAATGACACGTTTCACCAATTACGTTTTCGTCCTATGCAATTGTTGGTGAGCATATTTCCATACACCGCGCACAGATTCAAACTCCAAGTCACTACTAGTAGTTTTATATTGGAAAAATCCAATACTACCTGACCCGGGATTTGAACCCAGGACCTCTCGATCGGCAGTCGCGCTTGCAACCACTCGACCAATGAGGCAGTAAAAAAAACGTAACATTACGTATGTAATACCCGAAGGGGTAGGCAGAGGAGTTTAGTACACTACCACGTTTCACCAGTTACTTTAAGACCCATGGGATAGGTGGTGAGCCTATTGTCATACACCTGACACAATTCCAGACCCAGAATCTTAACCAGAAATTTTAAATTAGAAAAATCCAATAGTACCCAACCCGGGATTTGAACCCAGGATCTCCCTATCGGTAGTCCCGCTTGCAACCATTCGACCAACGAGGCAGTCATATAACAAATTGTTTTTCATTTATGAACTTAATGTCATAAATTATAGAGCTTCATATTGCAACGGAACTCATTTAGTAGCTTTTTCGTAATGCTCTTAAAAGCATAATTAACATCCCCTTCAGTGAATGGGTAGTGCTTAATACGAGCTACGAGTTCCAGGATGACTCTCGGTGAACACAAGTTTTACATTACGAGGACAGTTTTAAATCCTCTTATAGTTTTATATGTTGTAACTCATTACAGCAAGTGCAATAATCGTTTACATTTGCCGTAGTATTAGTAAGATGCAAACGTACTTTCTAGTTGAATGTGCGTATAGCTTAAGATATATTAATTTAAACAAATAGGATAGACAACGCTGCAATTAAAGTAATGATTAATTCTACAACTAAGAAACACTATTTTACATGACAATTAATTAAACAATTAATAATAAAAATATATCCCGAAATATTGTATCGAAAATATTGTAATAGTAGTGAGGCCTAATAAAATATGAAAATTATATCAAATTTGCTGAACTTTCCGTGAATTATGGACGTGAAACTTTCCATTCCTCAACAATATGGCCGTTAGATATATTTAATGCTTCATTTGATACACTGTACGTATCTATGTGCATGTATATTTATGTGACGGTATCGTACTTGACCATAGCTTATTTGAGTCCACTATTGGACATAGGCGTACTCCAATGAGCGCCATTGCGATCTTCAGCCCGCATGGCTAGCGACCAGCGTGCAGATAATGGGCAGACCCCCCTCCCCTACCCTCTCCATGACTCGTACTTGATGGTGTGACGAAATGCCCAGACTAGTTCTGTGACAAACTTGGCAAAAAAGTGGGAGGTTGAACTCAATGACGCATCTTATGGGAAGCCTAAGCTGGACTAATATAGGCAAAAGCAGAAGTGCATGTACTTAATTTACTTTTAAATATTCCTTATAAGTAAATATATACTTTGTCCAATACATTGGTATAAAATTTTCAGTTTGGAGTAGCGTTTTATAGCCCTCATTTTGCGTGTATTGTCTTTTCATTTTAAAAATGTATTAAGCCTTAACAGTATAGAATGAAGGTGGAAGATGTCTTCAAATCTTATCTTGTGGGGCTTAAACACTTTACCACTGCTAAATATTGCTGACCAATGTTTTGACTTTTGTTAGAGACTCTGAGCATAACATTGTGTTATACATTTTTCTAATATCCCTGTTAACAAAATTAATTATATTTTTAATAAAATACAAAAATACGTATCAATGATTCGTGAATTACATACATACCTATTTTATACCACTGATGAATGTCTATTTCAATCCCGGTCGCTATTGTTTTCGGCTAGCCAGGATCCCGTTCACATGGCTAGCAAACTAATATTTGATTACAGCCAGCCCTCCACTTCAACCAATGCTACTAAAATATTCGGTCTTCATTTTAACAATAGAAAACATAAAATAAGATTTCAAATAGTATATTAGATGAAATCTCATTTTGAGATCAAAATACAATCGAAATATTTAAGGTATTACAGTTCTATAGATACCATGTACCTACATAAAGATACAATAGCCCGTAAGGCCTCCCTTTGATTGCAAAGCTTTCTTCGGTACTTTATTGATACATATATTGCAGAGTGCATTCGTAGTTTATTTTGCATGTGGTACTTCATTAGGTGTAGAACTTGGAATATTTGTCTTTAATGTTTTTTTTATATTCTGTATAGGCTAGCACTTGGCCACAATCTTATACCGTAAACTTTATATAATTATACGACTAAAAGTAGGTACTAACACAAACTTTCATAAGACTTCAAGTCTTTCTAAGTAAATCTTCACAAAATTTAAACTAAACGTTTATCCCAAATAGCCTTAAAACCTTTTAAAAAGTTATACGTGTCCGAATGTATTTTATGAATTCCTAATACAAGTAGATTTTCACATAATACTTTACGAGGTCTAATAAATATGTATCTAATCCGCTGTACGAAAACCAGACACCACATAAATTATGTGCTGTCGCATACAATATTTACTTGAAAGTGTTAGGTGGTTCAAATATGATTTAATATTCAATTCTGCCCCCTTCCTTTCATTATATGCAAAGCGTTTGGCTAGGCGTTTATTATTTCTAACTCCAGCTTTGGCATTTGGCTCCTGGAGAAAACGTGTCCATAGATTACCAATATACGTTGATATGGACGGAAGGATAGTATTAGTTCTATTTACATACTAATTAACAATTTTCTAATCGTGTTACATTTTGCCAATTGTTAGGACTGGATGTCCTTTCAGAATGAGAAATACAAACCCAGATTTATAGTTACCTATACTACAGAAATAACACATAGATTTTTATCTCAATAGAAGACTTAAAAATGTTTTGGAATTCCCTTTAAATAACATTTAAATGTATATTTAATAACGCTCACAGAGGTTTTATTTTTATGCTGTAGTACCATATGCATAGTAGCAGTTGCGTACACTCCGCGATAAACATACTGAATTCTTTTATTAATTATAATAAGTCAATGGAAACAGCGCCTTATTTACGCAACGCGCGGTAAGTCAGCTCGCACATAAATTCTTATAAGAGACGTAAATAGTAGCAATTCTAGCAATAAAGGGAAACATCAAAGTGTTCGTTCAGAGAAACTTCCATTGAACGCTCTACGAAGCCGCGCTGGTTCTTTTTTACGGTTCCGCTAAGAAAGTGACGGCTTCGTCGACATCCTAGCGAGAACGCGCATTTAATTAATGTGTGGAAAAATGTTGAGATTTTATTCAATTTTGATGCGATTATTTGAACTATCATCCATATACGTTTTATACATTTGGCAAAACCTTAACGTGTTATTCGTTTTTGATGTAATTATTTTAAGGTCTATTCATTTTTTATGTCCGTTTTATACTTGTCGTTGTAACAACTCTAAAATCTATAAACAGAACACAAATGCACTAAATTGTATTTACATTTGAATTAATCACGCCGTAACTAGGTCAGGGCAAATGAAAGATATTTCACTGTATAAACTGTATACATCAATGCGATGATGAATTTCTCGGATTCAACAATTTGTGCGGACGTTTCATTTTTTTCTCCGAGGACTTTGCTTTTTATTCCGCGACGCTACGTTTCTTCTCGCTTGCGATTAATTAAAAAATGAATGGACCACTAATAGTCACATTGTGATAATTTGAATAGCTCTTAATGAATTGCCGTTCTGCAGTGGGTCGCCGGGAAGACGAGTAATTGTGAGCGTTCAGGATCGTTGGACGCGGGAACTCTACAATTTTAGGTTTATTGTTTCAGTAATTGCTCCTGGGAAATCTGCGGTTCCATCGACTTCACGAACCGACGTAGTTCAGCTATTGTCGGCTGTTACTTTCAGCAGTATTCATTCAGTGTTCTTCGTCTTGGTTTCGTTCCAATTAGATCTGCTTAAAACGAAAACCGCGACCAACTAATAGGTCTTTTGAATTATGTGTTTTTTTTGTTTTTCTCGAATTTAGAAACAATGGGACTCTACGTTGTTAGAATGCATATTTTATGACATGTAACTCACAATTTATAGGCCTTATTCAGATTATATGATCTCAATCATCATACTTTTAAGATATTGATATGAAAAATCGTGGAATATTTGAGATTGAAAAATTCACATTAATTTATTTCGTTATTTATCGTAGCGTCTCATCATTTTTCGATGTTATCCGCTGCGTAACAAAGTACGGCGCTTTTTGAATGATTAATCATAAACTCTGACCCTCTTTTCCTCTGTGAAAAAAAAATACAAATTGCCTATGAAACAACTAATCTAAGAAAAAGCGCGCTCGTTACGTTGACTAATGTTTTCATACGCTCACCTTTCAGATTACTGTTACACCATTTAACTGAGTGGGCATACTATCACAGAATTCAACGTCGCAACGAAAAGTCGATAAATCGTGTCCCCTTAATATCTTAGCGCGATCGTTCATTGTAGAGGCATTACCTTAATATATTTCCTTTGATGAGACGTCTTTGGAGATTTAACTCGGCTAGATTAGGGACACCCACGTACTTTATCAATAATCCATTATGTATACGGCAAACAATAAGTGTTATCGGTACGTTGCGTATCGTCGAATGATGAATGGTTTGAAGTTACATTAGAAAATGTCAATAAATAAAAAGTGAATATCTGACCGATCGTTCTCGAGGTAACTTGATATGGAACGACGTTCGGTATAAGTACAGGCGAGTACAAAAGTGTTGTTGTAACGTTTAGTGCTTGCTTTGTCATTACCTACACGTTCTTTTGTAGCTGGCTCGAGAGCGCTTTGTACGATAAGAGTTAAGAAATTGGAAATGAGTTCTTTTCATTGGAAACTACAGGGAGTTTGGTATTAAGTAGAATTGTTAATTTTAAACATATGAGATAAAAACACTTTACAATAATAATAAGTGTCATAATTTAATTAATACGTTACAGAGAGTGTCATAAAACAAAATGCATTTACGAAATCGACTAGCATTTATTTCATTAATTCTCAAGTGAAAATTTAAAATAATAAATATATTCCGTTAAGTCCAATTTATGGTCAGAATTAACGTTTTTTCACAAACGCGATTAACACAAAAGGCATGAGTTTATTTTGCGAAAAATTTTAAACGCGTGAACAATGGTTGCACACGGTAGCGTAAAATCGAAATTAAAATTCTTTTTACAGAAATACGTCGCACTATTATACGGTTATAGCATTTGTGTGTTATATTAATGGAATAAAAGGTTTTAATGTTTGAGTTTTTAACAAATTGTATAAATATATATAATACTTGAGGAGAGTTAAATCTAACAATTATGTATTATCTATGTATATAATTATTCAATAATTTTAGGCCTATTACATAGGAACGCAGGTTGTCTTATGACGTGCGGGATGGTCTATAATCAATACAGCTAAGTAACGAAGAATGAGTCATGAAAATGCTAAAATCATTTTAGAGAAGTGTCTTATTCATTCATCTAATTCATTGATATTATTTTGCATTGTCTAGTGGACTCGTGTTCATGAATGAGATGTTCCTATTGATTCGTAGTTTAATTCATATTTGAGGATATATTATCATAAAGCAATGATTTATTATGTTTCTTCAAATGCACTGCCAATTTGTCCATCAAAACACCGTATAGGTACAATTCTGCACAAAAAACTTAATCTACCTCAGATCAATAATATATCTTAACCGTTGTGCACGTGACTGTACAAACGATACAGACTATTAACGTTGTGATAAACAACAATATCTTATTGATAATTAAAAAGAATGATCTGACTAAAGTAATGAGCTGCTTGGATTCTGAACCGGTAGCGAGTGTCAGATAAACGTGGCAGACAGTGTTAACAAGCCGCGCACGCGATTGTGAACCCTGCGGACAGATGTATCTATGTTTTTATTTTAGATATTTGTGTGACGTTGCAACGCTATACCGCTCAACTGTTATTAAGGATCACTTAAGTATAGTCCACGGATACGTGTTCTTATAGTACCTATACACCTTAACTTCATCTATACTCATTTAGCCTGTCCCTGCCGACTTAGTAACGATGATAATTCAGTAAAACAAATACAAGGGAAATTGTATGCAAGTATAATAAAGCATATAAAGAATACTAAGAAATAAAACATTTATGTTAGTGAGATAAATATTGAGAAGATAGTTACCTGGTAACGGTAGGATCAGTTACGGATTTGATTTCTAATAGGTAAATAACGGTATATTACTAATTTAGGTAATTTATTAATATTTAAATGATTTATGATTGTATATCCGTTACGTTGGATGGATATAATACGAGAAAGCGAACGAAGTAGAGACTCTTAGTGTGAAGCATTTTCTATGTATTTGTACACTGTAAGTACTGGAGGTAACGCGTTCTTAAAGTGTCTTCGTAACTAAGTATTATTGGGTAGGGTTGGTACAATGCTAAAACACTTGGTGGTTTTAAAATTTATGAAAGTGCACATGTATGTACCTACATCATTATTAAAATTATATGTAAATATGTGTTCTATATTCGGAAAACCATTTTCAGTTACAGGTGTGCTGAGAGAAATTTCTTAGGGAAATAAAGTCTATCCATATGAATTGCTTTATTTTGAATGCTTTTATATTATCAAGTCACGTGTGTAAAAAATAATAAACAGGCAAAATAAAATAAAGTACCGAAAAAAAATTAATTTAAAAATTCCAAATTCCAATTCCCCTTTCATCTATGCACATAGGGAGTTGACATTTAAACAAAATAGTACCAATACTAATGCAATGTCATCACGCCAGGTCCTTTATGGGGTAGACAGAAAGCACATGCCAAATATCTCCACACAATTACCACGCTTGTTCCAGATTCACTCTCATTGACATACTCGTCGGCAAAGTACTAAAATGTTGACATTATTGACTGTTAGATATATTAGTTGCACTTGACTGACAAAGTCATCTGGTTGACTAATATTTGCAGTGGCCGCTTAGGACAATACCGTTACACGTAGCGTCGGTCGTGCGTGCAGCGTGTGCGGGGACAGGCAGGCTAATTGAGCGAGCCAAGCAGTCGACCGCCAGGCGCGCTTGACACTTTGTAAATACAATTTTATATTTAATTTGCATTTTAATTTAACATTTGCAACTTTTATAGCGATATGCCGACAAAAAATATGGAGCGGGAATTAATTTTTTTTTAACTGGTAAAACTAGGAAGTGTAATCTTTGTAATATCTTATAAATACAAGTGTGGTGTTACGTTTATTCGTAACAATTGTCTAAATAAAAGTAAGTAAAATTACTCAAAAAAATTATCGAAGTCTTACGACAGTGGCGACTGGCGGTCATTATAAAGTCCAACGTTCCGGACCACTGGACGGAATAGAGACAAAATGGTCCAACTCCACTTAAACGTCGGACTAATTAACCGAGGAGCCTCGAACAAACATTGAGAAAAAACGGACCATAAAGAAAATTTTATGGCGAATCAAGACATCCGCTTACACTGTAGATAATTAAATACGATACACCGACGATCCGTTTCGGTTCAGCTAGCTTTCCTGCTTAATTACTGCTAGAAAAATTGGTGCTTTCGGTTTGCTTAAAGACCCATATTCGAAGGCTGTAGGTATCTTCGGCAGAAACTGGACAGAGTACTGTAGTACATTACGTTTACGTCCTACAATTAATTGGATGGTGCGGTTTTTGCATACAACTGACACAAACTATATCTTTATTAATAATTAATAACTTACACAAACTTCGAGTATCTTGTTTGCTAGGTTGTTATCTAACATTCTGCTACTGCAGTAGTAGACTATGATATGTATGTGCCTACCTAGATATGTACATATACATATAGGGCCCAATAGCACATACATAGAGCATTGACCCTTTCGTCCGTCGGACAGCTGTGACTGTTTGCACTTGCTTGAAACACTATTTTTATTTCTGATAGTATTATAATAACTGTGCGCATATTTTCTTTATACTGAGAGGGTATTGTTTGATGTACACCCAAATGATCCTTGGATTGAATAAATTATTTAGGATTTTATTAGGATTGGCTCTTCTTATCGGAATACTATCTTATTTAGTATTCTTAAACAACATTTAATAGTTTTAAACACAGTCCTTGTACAAAAATTCATATACCTATCACCTTTTTATTTTCGCTAAGTTACCTTATACTAAGAATATGTAAATCTGATAAAAATGATAGGACTAACCCAACACCCGAACAATTCCACTCTCACATCAATCCAACTCCACGATACAATGAGGCACCAAAAATCCGCATCCACTCAAGTTTCTTTATAGATGACTTCTATAAACTTATCTCCTAAATCTCGATATGAAGAATGCCTACCTACCCTTCCGCGTCACATCGTTAAGATGTTATCCCCATTCCGACGAGAACTAATCTCAGCTTCGAACCACGTAACAATAGTAGGGTAGAATAATAGGGTGAGTTTTTAGTATTTGATTAGTGTGAATCCTCGAGCGACGTGACAGATCGGTCTCTTACAAATGGAAGAAAAAAAAATGTCGTCTCTGTAACATGGATATTTAATCATTTCTCCAGTTCATAAGGAGGATTTATGACGCGTGTTTAGTTAAATAATAAATATTTCTCCCGAGAACATATGTACGCATGTTAAAGAGTACTTTTTTTACTAAACGCATGAAATAACCATATTTATTTAAATACTCAACCACGATGATAAAAATAGGGTTTCGGAAATCTTGTACGTTTTTAAACATTTGATGCAATTAGTGTAATGCTAACCAAGTCGTCTTCAAATTAAAATTAAACTATAATAGTGTTAAAATATAAACAACTCAATTGTTCCACTATTCTTATGCGTAAATATTTTGGAAGTTTATCATATTGTCATCAATCTCGAGATTTAACTTGTAGCTTTCAATTAATATGAACGAGTCGTCCATAATAATATAAACAAAATCACGATACCTTGTTTGTTGATGCCACACACAGCTTCACCATCCGTACCATCAAATCTGCTTATGTTACGGCCGTAGCTAATTTAGGTAGCATTGTGCACCTCTGAATAAGATTAACATGACTAGAACCCGTTGGGAGTCATCATTCATAAATCATAGCCCGTAAAATGCCTCTGACAATAACCTATTTCTTTCTCATCACTTCCTAGATACATTATCCGCAAGGAAATATAACCTCTGTACCGTTAAATGAAGATAGAAAATCGGTTGATGACATCGTTGATTGTGTGACGAGGCGAGAGAACATCGTTAAAGTGACAGGCGAACTTAATATTCCGTTTGATCGGACCAATTGTTAGTATTGTGCTTACCGTCGATTTTTAGAAAGCGAAAAGAAGGAAAGGAATGCCAGAGGACAAGCATTAATCATTACCGACGTTTTCGGATGATCTGAGTTTTAAGCGTGTAGATGATGAATAGAGGTGAAATGTAATAAGTTAAGAGTTAAAGCTTGTATCTGTTACCATAATTACAAATAACGCTTTGACATGTGACTCGTGCACAAAAGATCCGAATTTGATACAAGTAGTAAGTCTTAAAGGTTGAAAAATATAATGCAAAACGAATCTTATAAGTTCTAGGCATTTTAGGATTTACTGCGCCTGTCGTCAATCAATCTTTTCTAGAATTATTTGTGTATACAGAAATTAAATTTGTTTTAGTCCCTTGCAAGCATGCTCAATATTTTCCCAGTGGAGAATTCTACAGTAATAGGGCTCTCGTAAGAGAAAAAAAGTTCATCCACTTTGTGAGCTTAATAATAGATTTTTTTTTTAGTTTTTTATTTGCATCTACGAACTAATGTATCATATTATCAATGGAACTAGACACGAAATATGCTTATAAGATATTAGTTATATGTTTTTTGGTATGCAAATTAGATTCGCGACCGCAGGATTATCGGACGACATTTTTTATTTGATGTTTAATTTTGCAATCTGTCTTGTGCTGTAACGGATCCTAAGATGCAAATTTTTTGAATAAATTTAAAGTTCGGTTGAAGTAGCAATAGATGTAATCAATTTAATTCCTCTTAATCAATTATTGAGTGTTTGTATGAAGCCAGATGCTTATCAACATGTTAAAATTAATAGTATTATTTTCATTCAAATTGATATTTTCATTAATGATATTAGCTAACATTTGAACTTCTAAACGGTTTTTACGAGTTGCTATAACGGGTGTATCGTTTAATATAAATAAATTAATGTTTATTTTTCGAAAACTGGTTGCTTCATTGACAAATGCCGCATCTTGTGTCCCTCATCAGTTTTTCTTATTGTGAAATAGGGAGAAGATGTATTTGTCGCACTATTCCCGATACGCTGTTTCTCAATTGTGGGGAATTCGCACACGCCATTAAAACCCACAACAATGTATTCAAGGAACACGAGCCACGACTATCTGATAACTGCCGATCGAAAATCTTGCATCTGATGTGCCAAGTAAATTGGAATCCGTCTGCATTATTGTGGCCGAGGGAATTAGATCTGCCGCATTCAAAATACCGGCTATCGTATTGAGACCTCTCGGAAGGGAACTGGATCTGATAAGGCAGATCGACGATAGGGCCCCTTTTTCTTAACGCGACACCTTTGTCATTACAAAGGGGCTGTTTGGCCTACACTATGGCATGTGAATGGGCTCGCAATAACGCGTCCTGGCCTGAAGCTCCCGCGAGATCGGTCTCAGATATACGCACTAAAGATTTATTAATCTCTTCTTTGGAACAATGAACGCTTTTGGTAGGCACCTGGTGGT
This sequence comes from Parelbella ahira ahira, assembly GCA_018244795.1. NCBI lineage: Eukaryota > Metazoa > Arthropoda > Insecta > Lepidoptera > Hesperiidae > Parelbella > Parelbella ahira. The sequence goes on from DWME01007923.1 coordinate 11,695, forward strand.
TTTTTCTCATCGCTAAGTATGCTCGAGCGGTGTATTCAGTTTTTGCCGTAAGTGGGGTTGAAGCGGTTGCGGTTTCTAAAGCCGGGCACAGCTGATGTCGCATATCGTTATTTGCTAAGTTTTTTGAACATGTAATGAGCGGTCAATTTGACAAACAATTTATTTATATTGTACACGGTTTTTATTTACTTGGCTCCATTGTTTATAAGATTAACTTATGTTCTTTTATTTTATTTTTATTATTTTACTATTTATGAGATGGCCAATATTGTACCTATATTAGTAAGACAAAGTTAAAAAATAGTTAATTAAAAGGGCGTAATGCGACATTTAATAGTGTAAGTAAAGATGACATATTAAGTTACCATGTGACTTGCACGTAAACGTAACGTTATGCCCGTAATCTCCGAAGGGGTAGGCAGAGGAGTGTAGTACACTCCCACGTTTCACCAGTTACGTTTAAGTCCCATGGAATA
>DWME01007924.1:0-12170 GCA_018244795.1 Parelbella ahira ahira
CCCGCCGCCCCCCGCCGACCTCGCCCCGCGAGTATTTTTCCGAACCCCGTGGAGATTATTTTCGGTCACATTCATTCGATCTCAATGCCATGGTGATGAATACAGGCTCATATTAAGAATTTGTCCGCGGGCGGTTTACATGATTGAATACACCGTTGGAACTGTAATAAACTCTTAATACGATACGGGACAATATCAAAGAGCTCGTTAATAAGAGTTTTTGAAAATTTTTCCTCATCTTAATTAAAGCACTGCGAAATGTTTCTCTTATACGTCTTCTCATTTTAATTTGTATACTCAATTGCTGTTTTATGGATGTGATATTATGCGTGTAAAAAGTAAATAAAAATATTTAATTGAAGAGGTAGTGAGCTCACAGTTTCAAAATATTGATCATACGTAATCTGTGGCCTATTATGTAAAATCCATAAAATTTATTTAAATCCGTTAGCTAATGCGCAGTAGGTACTTATGTTATTTTACTTTGCAGATCAAATAAAAAAAAACATAAAGTATTTTTTAATCGATAACTTCTTCTGTGGTGCAAATACAATATGAGCATAAATCTAAAAACGCCCTGGACCCTCCACTATGCACCCTCCAAGCGAAAATTGATTTGTGTCTACTTTTATGATATCTCTAGCAGGTGAACAGTCACTAACGAGGCAATCAGAAGGGATATTTGAGTTCCGTCTGAGGCACCAATTACAGCAGATTAACTGTAAGAGGCTTTGCTTCGGTCGGCGCGGGCGGATGTTATGAATACATCATTAAATGCTGCTTATTATTCGTTATGATTCAGCCAGCTATACATCTTTGAAGTATGTCCTATCAACTAACAATCGGGGAACAATAGTAACGTCTATTTTTGTATAAAATACGATATTATCTATTTTACATACATACCTATCTATATTATTTTTCCTTGCGACGCAGAAAATTAGTCGTATACATTGCAAGAGATTTTATATTTTTATTGTTAGTACGGGTATTTAACGTTGAGCTCCTTAAAAATCGCCTGTGTTTGAAACCTGGAATTTTATTTATTAATAAACAATAATATTAAACTAAGACTTTATAAATGGTAAATTGATACGAAAGTAATACGTATTACTGACATAATGAACATTTCATTGGTACGAAAAAAAAACAAATATCTAACTCCACAATAGAAAATAAGTACATATTAGGTCGTATGAAGTAATCATCTAAACTAAATATCCAAACATTGCGCCGCAAGCGCTTTTTTGTAAATGAAGTTACGTAATCAATGTTACTACAATCTAAAAAAAGAGAAGAAAAACAATATCTAAACAAACAGACCTGTATTAAATGAATAAATATAGAATTTGAAGTTTGTCAATTTAAGTTTTAAAATAGGAATTACCAAGACGGTACTCAATTTCAAATATCGAATCTATTACATTTCTATGGGTAGTACACCGTTAGTACCAATTCTTGCGTGATTTTGTGTATTGAATATTTTCCTCTTTTTTTGTGCTTAAAAACCAACTGGGTTGCAAATCTAATTCCAACTCTCAGCGTGGAACAAAAAAGGGTTGTGCCGGTATCTAATAATATCAGTTGGGCTCCCTGTAGCTTGTAATATTAAAATTTGTGTCTAACTTAGACATAAAAAATAGAGACTAAATTAATTTACTAATAGAATAACAATTTGAATTAAAAAGTAAAGTTTTTTTTAGAATTTTCGGACAATTTCTTGTTCTAAGTGAAAAGTGATTTCTCTCAATGAAATTATTCATATTAAGTAAGCATTTAAGCACAGTTTGTATGTGAAGAGCGTAGCAAATGAAAAGGTGGATACACAAATGAATCACGAGTGACTGTTACCGGACGTAGCATCGATAACATACTACATATACGTACATGCATACATAAATGCAGTTAAACCTCGTTATGTCTGTAAGGATAGAGATATTTGGCACTCGGTGCTCTCTGCCTACCTCGTCAGGAATCTTGTGGGACGATATACATTATATAGATACAGTACGAATTCCGCACAAAAAAATTAACTTCAATCGTAATAATTACATTGCGTGACAGTAATTGGTCCGGTGTGACGAAAACGATTTATGATGGGACTGCATTAGTCAGACATGCTATTTAACTTTGGTAACGATCAAATGATACATAAAGTCACGCGGCAATGTTTCGTTTGTAACTTTCATATTTAATATTACGATAAATTCCGTACAATTTCTATATAAAACGTATTTAGAAGACTACCACGCTGGTCGAGTTTGTGCAAAACGACCGTCAAAATACGAAACATTCCAGAACAATAATTACTACGTAACATAAAATCGGTCTTTAATAATTGAATAGATTACAATTATTTGTTACGTTTTTATAACAGAAGCTAACGTAATTATCGAGTTAGTTAACTAATATTTACATATGTAAAGTAGAAACGTATGTGGCAAGAAAACATTAATAAATATGGTGTTCTCTTTTTACTTTTAAAAATACTATAAAAATATATACATATACTTATGTAAAACTAAATGAAATACACCCAATTAAAATGAAAAAAATAAGGTGTTTCCAAAAATAAAATAACAATTAAGAACGTAAGAAATGTATTTGTGTGTTGAAGTTCTTATATTTGCATATTTCATTTTTAAAAGTTGTAGTAAGAACTGCACCAGCAGGCTATTCCGATACTTTGAAGCCCGCTGGGACCCTCCGTAAATACGATGTTTATGGTACAAAGCCTCTTATCTTGGTTTCCAGTCCACTGGAGGCCAAGTTATTTGCTCACAACCTACTTAGGGACACAACGAGAATACATGCCATGAAAATAATGTAATTACTAGATCTATGATAAAGGGCTATTTTTTAACAGATTTACCTATAGTCAAATAAAAGTTGTTTTAATGGATAGTTAAAAAAAGAGTAATAGAATTGTTGCGATAAATACACATGCTTAGAGTAATATTTTCAAAAACGGTAAAGGCGTGTTGACTCCATCGCTGATACCAAACCTAGTAGATTAACCGTTTTTTAATGTTTGAGGTAGGTAAATCTCAACGGTATTTTTATGCATGATCTCAGTCTACATCACTAATCAAAGAAGGTATGTTCTTGTATACCGCAACTAACTATTTTTAAGGGCAGATTTAACTTACTTTCGTAAATGGATGTTGACGAGTATAAGAGCACAATTTAGTTTCTAAATCCCATTAGCCTGCCTTAAGTTGAGTACATAATATGAGTACCTACTGTTTACGTTTATAAGGATCAATTAATTTATGTCATTATGTTCACACTTCTAGGAGGCATATCGGCCAAAGCCAAATACAGTGGAAGTGCAAACATTAAAGTTGTTCAAGATGGGTAGAAGAATATTCGAAAATTTATAAAAAAATTGTTAGTCAAAATTTGTAACGTATGGTGTACCGACGCGTTGGTACGTCTGTATGTACTAGGTATATGACATTTATGGAAATAGAAAATATTGTGCATGCATTTTCTACCTGGTCGGAAAACGCAGATGCGGCTAGAGGGGATAGATTGTCGGCGGGGCGACGGGCGGCGGCGCGCGGGGGGGTGGTAAACACAAAGGCTGTGCGAAGCCGGCAGTCACGTGGCGCGTCCGCCGGGGGCGCATCACTCTTAAGGGTGGCATCGGCAGCACTAGCCAAAGAAACTTCTGATAACAGCCGCTCTTACTTTCCATCGTAAATAATCAGTAAGACGAAAACTCGACAAAACTGTATCAGAAAATATCGATTTCTCCTTAAGAGTGATGGCCCCCGGGTGGCTTCTTTGTAAATACATTTTAGGAACTTCTTAAAAACTTTTAATGTCAACCAAATATCACTTATACGTATTGATTTAGAGTATTTGTATGCAATACAACAACCACTCTAAAGAATATCAGTATAAAACATATCAAAACAATATTAGCATATCTTTCACATATTACTCTGTACATGTAGGTAATTAGGATAGTGGTGACTTTAGAATAAGGCGCTGAGGGGATCATAAGTAAGTTTTGCATGACTAAATTGTTTATGAGTAATTGTTGTGCAATATGTAGTATTGTATGCGTAGATGTTAGCTTAAGTTTCGATGTTTTAGTTTTGTAATTAAGGATCATTGTTTATGTACCTAGTCATCGACATCGGAACCATTTATTTAGTCCATTGGTTTCATTTAAATTTTATTTTATTTTATTAAATATTTTCTCAACATTCTATAGGTACTTACACTATTGTATTTTGTTTTCCTGATATATTTGTTTTTCCTTTCACTGTTTTGCGGGTGCTTATAAAAGTTGAGGTGTTTTCAACGTCTCACATTGTGATTAACGTTGGAATATTTTTTTAAATAATAGCCATCAGGATTTATTTTTGTTTAACCACTAATTACGCTAAGTATGCATATATGTAAAATATTTTGTTGAGAGAAACAATTATATATCTAAAAATTTAAATTGCAAAAAAATATAAGAACGAACGGCCAAAGCTAAAAACTTTTCAAAATGTTGGATACAATTTTACTTAGTGTTAAATGACTGTTAGTTTTTCTGAGTGTTTATTCTTCACAGATTAATCAAGAACAATAAAACAATTCCAAAAATATTATATGTACTTTTAAACATTAAACTGTATTAAAACTGAATGAATACTTTTTTCTGTAAATATGATATATTATGTAAAAATAAATTAATTAAAATTTTAATTAGATTTTTGCGTAATTTTGTTGCCTTCCCTTATTCATCGTGGTCATCAACCCTATTGTTGTTTGATTGGTGGACATATTCTACAGAATGTACACTTTCAGAGTAAACACTATTCTTCTGTCAGAATTAGAAGGATTCATTCCAGATCTGAATTCAACCGTCTCAGATAATATTAACGGAATTCAAAGTCATGCAAGGTTCCCCCGAGTTTTCCTTCACCGTCACAGCAAAGTGAGATTCAAATTTTTAAAACAAATATAATTTTGTAAAGGAAAAAGTGTTCGTCAGGATTTGAACTTAAAACTCCAGCAGTAGGAGATTGAATTCTACGCCACTAAGCTGGTTTTCGCTTAGCCAATAAATGTTATTACTACCTAAATTACTCATGTGGATAATTTACATTGAACTTATTAAAGAAGAAAATAAACAAAAATAAGAAATATATTTGCCGTAACATATCTGATAGACTACTGAATTAGTATGCAGTCTTCGTCGACGACGATCTTCGATGCGAATTCTGCCAGATATCTGTCATGTTACAAATTTAATTCTGTGACTTTCAACTTTAGAATATACGATATTTTGCGGTAACGGACAACAAAATCGACAAAAATATGAAGAACGAGAAAAAACATCTTAGAGTTTCTAGTAATGCTCTTAAGTAGTCCATTGTCCGTCAATTCGTCCTTGGTCAGTTCCTTACACATTGGCCTAAACCCTTTTCTTTAGAGGATATCCAAATCCAACAGGGAAACGATGAAAGTTTTAATGATGGTGCAATAACTGTTCAAATGTGATTAGATAAAAATGTGTCATAAAGATGCACGCTCCAGGGCATGATAAGATATTTCTATTGGTTCCCTGACGATGATAGTGCATGACTCCTCTCCTAAATAAAAGTATAAAGTAAAATGAAATTGTACATTTGTTTTCATATTAGTTATTACGTTTTTACATCATTATTATCAACGTCCACATTATTCTCTAGTTGGACACACGTCCCACTCATCACAGAAGAAGATGAGTTAGGTCATAGTCTGCCACGTTAATTCTCTATGGAATCTGTTGTTCCATTTATTAACACAACATTATGCAAGATTTTAAAATTTCTAGGATTCCTTAGTACCTTTCTACTATAACTGCATGTGCCATTTAATCTTAAACATGCAAATGAAGTAAGTGCGTTTATAGAAATTTTATTGCTTTAAACATGAAGTGCACAATATTTTACTGATAAACTAAAAAGTTTATAATGTTATCTTATCTAATTTTAATAAATAGGTTGTTTATAAATTCTAATGTAGTTTATTGCATGTCATTATAGTAACATTCTTCACATTACTTTTGGTTGGTCTGCCAGATTTATTGATACATTTAATTTTTGTTTATCTGTTTTTCGTTGGGGCATGTCTGCGTCCCATTATCGGATTTGTGATAGTATATTCGTTATAATAAAATCATTAAAACGTATATCAATTTAGAAAAGATTAACGGGTGGATAACAAAATCACAAAGTAAAATGTGTTGATGCTTTCTATTTTTTTTCGCGATATGCGATTGGATGTCATCGTGATGCATCCTTCGTTTCATCCTTCAGTTTCCTTCCCTATTAAACATATCGTCCTTAAGGCATACTTTCGAAAGAGCAGCCAGTGTTCGTTTTTTTATTAGATACTTACTGAACTACAATAGAGAATATTTCAATATCTGTTTTTAATACGTAGGTGTCAACAGCATCACAGGTGATAAAGCTTAAAAAAACGTAACATCACGCCTGTAATCTCCGAAGGGGTAGGCAGGTGTGTAATACACCTACACGTTTCACCAGTTACGTTTAAGTCCCATGGAATAGGTGGTGAGCCTATTGCCATACACCGGGCACATTTCCAGACTCCGAGTCACTACTAGAAATATCATTATACTAGTAGTGATAAGTAGTAGTGGTAAGTAGTGATATTACATGCCGTATCGTATACCTATATAATGTGCCAGTCTATGCACTTCTTTTAATTACCTTTTTTTTTTTTATAGACATACCCAAAGATCAAAGAACTAAGGGCCAAATAAACATTGCATAATGTACTTATACGTCAACAATAAAATTAAAACACTGACAGAGTTTGCATACAACAGATTGAATGGTATGTTATTAAATTATCGCAGATAACAAATAATCGATGGGAAGCTCTCTCCGCCCTCGTTCGTCCGTAACTAATTGAATAAAGCGATCGGCCGATAACGTCGGCTGTACGTCGAGAGTTATTTATGTCGAAAGTTAATAGAGTTATTAAATTTGCCTTTAATTTATTCAATTTGGACCGTAGACAATGGCTGGCGGGGGCGGGGCCTGTGCGGGCCCGCCCGCGCGCACCTGTAATTGTGTTACGTACCTGCTCATTGCGAGCAGAGCGACTATAAGCGCACTTTGTACTACAATGTGCAGGGATATCTATCTACTACGTATATTGCGTTTAGATAGTTAAGGGATATGAGGAGTTGTATTTCTATTCTATGATTTGGTGAACAAAACGCTTGTCCAGGTTTAGAGTAGTATTGTTCTAATATCCTTTTTATATCATCACGCCAGTTCCCTCACGGGGTCGGCAGGGACCATCGAGTGCCAAGTATGTCTATCCTTACAAACCTTACGGGCTTATTCCAACTTCATTAATGGCCCCGTATACGTAAGTTGACTTCAGATTTCTGACACGCTCGTCAGCCGGGATTTCACTTGGTGAAAACAAAGGAGTCATGATCTGTTACGGCACCTGCATCCACCATTATTCCCGTTATAGATTTGTTTTTACATTTTTTTATCTGCTTTGTTCAATCACTTTTAATAAAAGAATGCGATTAGGTTAGATTTGATACTTGTAGATATGCAAAAAAATTCATGTTTAATTGGGAAAAATCCGTTATCAATCTCTGATGAGTTTGTAGTTCTACTTGACGATAGGTTCAAACCCATACTAACCTTGAAGCCTGAGTCAGTACTTCATGACTCTTCTAATAGTAATATAAGGATTCAATTCTTGCTGCTTAGCCGCTAAAATAGATACAGCAGTGGTATTACGGATGTGAAACTCGTTTAAAGGTGCAAATTCTTGCTTTTATGACTATTACCGACAATATTTTTTTCTATTTTTCGGCTCTTGTATCTTAAATGTATAGGCAACGATAACCAATTTCCATCCGGCAGGCCGTCGGCCTTTTTACTAGTCTTACATAGAAAATATACGGTTTCCATCCCAATTTGTACAGATTCCATAACTGTAGGTAGGTATCTCTAAAAAACTGAAAACTAGTTGACCAGATATTTATTTTCATCAAACATTGGTAAAAGACCGTACATGTAACCTATTCGTATTTTTTATAAGAGAAGTCGGGATACACGCGGCGGTGAACATCGCTTTGATTTTTATTGCTTCTTGAGAGGAGCAGCGCGTCCCGGGGGAGCTATCGGTCGGCAAACATCGCAATCCGATACCAAATCGCTGCTTCCACCTGTTTTCGGTTACCGTCGCCGCCTTGCCGAATACATGCTTCAATTCTTTTTAAAAATCGTTTGTATCGAAACATAAAATTTCGTATCTAAAGATCCATTTTGTGAATTCGTTTGTAAATATACCTACTTATATCATTTGTAGTTTTAATATAAAAAATAAAGAAAAAGAAAAGTCTGCTTAAATTTCTATCTATGCTTCCGTTATACGTACATATGTATATGTATGTATGTGTTTTAATCTCTGCAAAAATACGCGTGATTGACTAACAAGGGACATTTGAAGTAAGACTTAATAGTTAATAGAAAAGTAGAACCTCAAATTGAAAGCGGAATTTAATAAACTGTTACCAAATTACGTTCGGCTGAGTTCGCAATTTTATTTATTAAATCGTTGGCGCGACTCCGCGCGGGCGTGTTGCTATGATACCTTAGAGAAGTTAATAAGTCATAAACAGCAAGAGCGAGGGAGACGGGGTGATGGGAACAGCTTTGTGTAGAAAGGGACCGGAGCCCCAGGTGGAGGCGGTGGTACGCAATCGTGTGGAAAAAGGAGCTTTTGGAGAGGAACGAGGTGACTCCCGGACTCACTAATGTGATATTTCATTACTAGTAATATGAAGTTGAAAAATAAACTTACGATCTTCTCTTGTGAGAAATATTTATTTTAGAATATTAATAGATATTCTACGCATTTGAAACTTAAGATTGGATATTTGAATTTTGTTTTCAGTAACGTTTTTCCACAGACATAAAAATGTATAATTAAAAGGAAAATAAAACAAGAGAAGGACGTTAATGCATTATAAATGTGAAAAAAACCTTGTTTTTTTACTAAAGCTTGAATAGGAACCGTTTGGGTTTCCATGCAAACGAAGGTAAAAACTTATCTCTGACTAATACGATAAATGCGTGTAGACAATAGAGAAATATGTCTTTCAATTAAGTAGTCTTTCTAGTGTGTTAACTATAATATGGTTAGCAATATGGTGTCTTCCTAGTCTCTATTATTCTATTAATTTGCAAACGTACAAAGGGTTCAATGCTTTAATATAAATAAAACGCCGTATGCTGAAAGCTGCCAAAAGCTAACCGAATGGTCCCACGGATAAATGACGTATTGACACAAGATTATAAGACATTTTTATGTAAATTCAAAATTCTGAACTCATTTATATGTGTATCTGTAAATATGAATAGACGTGTAAAGCGTTTGTAGCGTCTATGAGTTTTTGGACATAAAACATTTCGAAATATAACGTGCGACACTCAATTGCAGCGTTTGAACTCCGTAGTCTTTTATATCAAAGGTAGGGCAGCTAAGGTGTAGGCCGCCTATTATCATATTGCAATGACTTCACGGTTTATGGTCCTGATAATCTTCGATGGCCTTTTTTACCTTCAGATTTGATTGAATTTTGTTCTCTCCTATTTAGTTTCTTACCAAATTTACCTACTATTCCGAATTTGTTTTGTAAGACTACTGTCATTTATTTTTTTGACCTGATTGAACCATATAACTTTTCTTTTTTGCATGTTCTTTCCGATTACATCATTCTCTAAGAAAATATGTAATTGTAGATATCATCTACATGGCCATACACGTGTCACACAATGTTCTCAACGGTATTATTTCAACTGAAGCTAATGGGCTATAGTTAAACCTTCATAATCCTGATATCACGACTTAATTACTTAAAGGTGGGCTCAGTGGTTGCACACTGAGATCCCATTAAGTGCAAATATACAGGAGAGATTCTCCTGTACGTGGTTTCGATTATATTGATTAATTCGAAAATTCCGTGATACCTGACATAACTTTTATGGTCCGCCATTTCGTTATGTTCCACGGCACGATACACAGTTAAACGACTTTTCATAACATAGCAGTCGAGAAACAGTTTGTTTTTTGTACTCTAATGTAGTTGTGTGCTAATTTTAAAAGCGTTTAACGGCAAAATGCTTTAATGTGGGGTACGCCTCTTGACACGCTGAGTTGAAAGGCGATAAGAGGCGAGTGGCTGTCGGCGAGTGGTCGATCGCCGCTAAGTGGTCGAGGGATGCCTCTTCGCTTGCTACTCTGAGAGTGCATTATCCTTGTAGCTCCAGCAGACGAATATTCCTTCAACAAATATAAAAATTTATTTAATGCCAAATAGATAATAGACAATTTTTTTTTTAAAACATACGAATTTCGTTTCAAATTACATATAATAAACAAAATGATCCATGGTAGATATAAAACAATATAATTCTCATTGTATACAAAACGCGGTAATACTTAGAGTTAGGTAGGCCAAATGTAACATAAATACAAATAGAAAGTTGTTCTAATAATTTAAAAGTATTCTATGTACTGTATTAAAATGTACAAGACTGCTTCTCGTATACAAACAATTTAACCTTGGCAGAACTAAATTTCCCAAGCTTACCCGAGACTGCAACCTACAAGTATTGATTCATGCTCGTCATGTGACACATTTCTTTGGGTAGCATCCAAGTGTGGTGAGTTGTTAAGAGTAGTATACTGATAAGAGGACTGCACACGCACAGCGCGCACAAGTGCTTCATTGTTGCTCTTTAGAATAATTGCTCTTCGTAATTTCAATAGCTTGTTCCACCTGTATGACTATGTTTCCTAAAAGGAGAGAAAACGCAATTTTATATTATTATATTATCGGTTATAATTATGTACCAGCAAACATATCCATACACCAATTGATTGAATTGGAGGCAGATTATGGGCAACTGTTTATAATCAAATGTACAGCTATGGCCCCAGTTGTCGTTAATTACATATGTGTACACATAATATTAGCTTGATTTGCCATTTTGCGAATCGAAACTTTTGTATATAGGGACCGCTATTTTGCGAACTTCATTCTAGTTTCCGTTATAGAGCCGACTCTTTACAATAGGGATTCTGCCACGTTAATATAGTGTCAGTGTTTCTGTGTAGCATAATACAACGTTTTTTCATCTGTACTGATAAAAAAGTTAGAGATAATCCGTCATAATTATTTTTCCGTTAATGAGTGTCGTTCGGTATGGTTAGTTTGGTTATTTGTTTTGTATCTGGCTGTTTAAAATATCGTTAAAGTACGAGTACTTAATTGTACATAAGAGTTTTTATGTATGTTTATCAGAGGTTTGATTGCCACAACATAAGTTCTGCCTAGCTTTGTGTCAAATTGCCATATGTAGAGATGTTGCAAGATACCGAGAATTATCATGTTTTCAATGACCACTTGACTGCCTCGTTGGCTTGGATTCGATCCCCGGGTCGGGTACAATTGGATTTTTCTATAATAACTTCTTAGTAGGAGCTTGGAGCCTGGATTTGTATCCGGTTTACAGTAATAGATCCACCTCCTATTCTACGATGGGACGTATAACAAAGCACATATATCGTGGCAGAGTACTATTCTTCTCGTTCTTTCGTTTTATTGCTAAGCACACAGCAGATTTAGCAAAATATGTATTGCGGATAATTATGATAACTTCATAAAGCCTACCCTTGTGAATCGCTGCACAGAGTTATATCATAAAGGAGATTAGCGTAACGAATCTAAACAAATGGGCGTTTATCCCGTGCGTTTCGCTGACGTCGATATCATAGCAATATCGGGAGTTCATTTCACGGACAGCGGAGCCCGCAAATGAAGTTCCCGGCCCAGCGCGCGCGACTTGCCGCGCTCCCTCGACCCTCCGCCAATATATTTCTAATGGATATGATGTATTATTTATAACGATTTAATAGCTACCCGTTCAGTATAAAAGAAGAAACAAAAAACGTTTACGGTACCACAGCATATTGAATCATAAACTAGAATCATTTAATAAACATAAAACCAAGATAACAAAATACGAAAAGCATAATATTGGCCACGCCGCAGTGCTACTTAAAAATTTTGTTATATGAAATATTGAACACATTTTATTCCATTTAATTTACTTCCT
>DWME01007925.1:0-12169 GCA_018244795.1 Parelbella ahira ahira
ACCAAACATGACTTTCATTGAGTGTATGTATATACCTTATAATGAATAAAAGAATTTGAATTTGAATTTGAATTTGAGAAATACTTCAGTCTGATTTTTTGTAGCCTATTTAGCTAAGCTTGCTGGATGATTGGGGACCAATCAATATGAGAAATAATCAAAATTATTATATGGTAATAATATACTGACAACTTGAGAATAGATCACTGTCATATAAAATATATTTTTTTTACCTTTTCATCTAATCTGTGTTTTGCTTTCATTAAATCGTTTTGCAGCCTGTCAACTTCTTCTCTGTGTCTGCAAAGATGAAAATGTCAATTTTTATGCTTTATTTTGTCCATGTATTTATAATTCATTTATATGTTGTTTTTCCCTCTGATATTTACCTGTCTTGCTGTTCTCTGAACAGTGCATCATTATCATGTGTGTGAGCCACCTGCAATGTGTAATAAAAATAATAGTAATGCCACATAGGTTGGGTTGGGTACTAATGGTTTTTTTCAACTTCGATTTTCTTCTTGAGCTTACTAGTAGCGGCTCGATATTTGTATTCAGCACTGTCTGAACAGGTAGGTTAAACACAGTCTCTAGTTAAAAGGGAGCATTATATTTTTAATAGTTTTAATAATATTCCTATCAGTTTTTTGAGCCTAATTTGAGGAGTAGAAGAGAGTGGAAACAACAGCTAAGGTTGTTAAGGCAATGTAGAGGTGGGATACGCGACCTGCACCGTGTGCAGGCGCTGCTGCGCGTCTTGCAGCGCGCTGTCGGCGGCGCGCAGCTGCAGGCGCAGCGCGTCGCGCTCCTGCTCGCCCGCCGCCAGCTGCTGCGCGCGCGCCGCCAGCTGCGCCTCCAGCTCTACCGCGCGGTGCTTGCTGGACGCTACACATACACAATACACCATTTTCATTTGGGAATAACACATATACACAATGCCATTGTATCTTCTATACAATTACATGAACCAGCATGCATGTATAAATAATAATATGTAGTAATCTTTATTTGCATGAAACAGTACATGCACAATGGTCAGATGTCATATTTGTAGAAAAATGTATTGCTACACTAAAGTATTTATAGAAAAGAGATTGATAGATGTTGATATAGTACTACAGGTCTATTAAGCTTGAGATATTTGACACTGCCTATTGAGTAAGGGACCTGGTGTGAAGATATCCCTTGACCCTTTTTTTATCATTCGGCTATTGGAACATGGGTCTCCTCAGAAGGATAGGGTTAAAGCCATAGATTGCTATGCTGGCCAAGTGTGGGTACACAGACAACACATCTTAGAGAAATTTTACTGATGATATGATATAAAAATAATAATACATGTACTCCTTTTATAAAGACACATTCAAAGGTAACACTTCACTGTCATCAAATCGGATTCCTTAATTGTTCATTTCCATAACAAGATCACCCAGACACCTAGATTATATTTCTAACTCTTTTGAAGTGACTTTGCCTCATACCATTTAGTGACTGGTGTAGGCACCATAGTGGTATTGTATTAATGATAATCTGTCTTATGTGTATAGAAATTTAATTCTAAACTACCTAGCAACTGATGGACTTCCTGCAGCAACAGTTCTGCTTTGTCTTTGTCATGTACAGCGGCCCCAAGCCTTGCACGGAGACTTTCTATCTCTGTGTCTGATTTTTCCACTTGTTCTGCCAGCTGCTGACACTCTTTCAAGCGCATCTAGTAACACATACCATATACTATTCAATATGAATTATATGATATAAAGGTATAATAACAAAAAATTAATTAAGGAGAGAATGCAGTGTGATAAGGCTGCCAGTGTTTTAGGAACCATGCCTCACATGGAAATCTAAGACAATTTTTTAAATATTATTTTTTTATTATTATAAACAAAATATCTATTATCAATAATATTATTAATGTTTTTGAATGTTTTGATAAAAGTTTTTTACTATTGGCAAGATATAGAAATTCCTAATAACAAAACTTAAAGTCACTGGCAAACTTATATAGATGGCTATAAAGTTTGAAGTGACCCTGCCAAACAGATATACTGTTGTTATAATTATGACATTGTTCCTTACCTCATACAGAACTTTTAATTGCTCATTATTCATATATTCTTGTGTGGCATCATATTGATTCATTCCATTGACATGTCCTGCAAATTTATATATCTAAATAAGATACAATTGAATGGGATATTTTTATGTAAGTGTATCATATGATTATTCAGAACTAACTGTTACAATTTAAATGAAAACCATTTATTACATATTTTTTTTGATTATGAGAGCTATTAACCCTATAGCTATGAAGTGACAATAAATGCTGTGGCTGGCAATAGTTGGATATATTAATGCTGAAGATCAAACTCAGTAGCATGCTAGTGGAGAGGCCTATTGTCCAACAGTGGACAGAAGTACGCTGATGATGATGATGATGACGATGAATCAATTGGTATTGCTGAAATTTATAGGAACCAAGGCTATTTAAGAGTTGAAACACCTGGGGTTGTATTTATTAGATGACAGTCTTATCACATGTTAGATATAATGCTATCAGCTGGTAATCTGCTTTTCAACTTTTTACCAACTGTCACTGAAGCTTTAAACAATATCTATAACCATTTGTATTATTACATATTATGTTGAGTGTTGCAGCATATAACTTACATAATTACCTCTATACTCTTGGTGGAAATAATGATTCTGAGCATCTCCAGCCGCATAGGGGTTGAATGGAAGCTTTATGGGATCCTCTTGGTGCCTACCAAGCATCCCATGATGGTTTTTTGGGGTTTCACAGTAAAGCTTAGGAGAATCACACAAAGGTGGACCCTCTTTCAAGTGATTCAAAGACTCCACATATGATGGGGGCAACCCTGATCTTGTATGTTGTCGGACTGTTGAAAATAGGTTTAATATATGGGATAAAATGCATTGTAAAAAGAGGTGTTGTTCCTTATTTAACATATTACTAAACAAGTTACATGATTAAGTAAAGACATTGCACAACTTACTTTTGGTAAGACTAACACAGTTTAGTTCTATAGCCACATACCATGGAGGCTAGTATAACAACAGTAAAATATGGAAGATACTAAAATAAAACTGCGTCAATACCTGCAGTGTTGATCGTGGGCAAGGATGTTATTAGATATGGATGTAATGAAGGCATAATACATCGTTCTTGTAAAGTAACACTTTGATAACTTAAACTTACCGCCATTTGTTTGCGTAGCATCTAGATTTCTGCTACTATTTACTGAACTGACCTCATCGTCGTCTAGGAAATCGTCAAAAGCATTTTCTAGTTCGTGTTTCAACTGGAAAATGATAATGAAGATAAATGTACAATTTTATTGATAGTATTTCTTATTTTTTTAGGTTATACAATTGTAAACACAATTACTTCTTCGTTTCTTCGTCTCTGGTCCTCTAACTCTTCTTGCTCCTCAAGTCTATCTTGAGCACTATTATTTATGTGGATACTTGGGCCACCTTGAAATAAACTCATACCTGGCCCTTCCATTGCAAACAACGATCTTTTTCATACAGATACAACTGTACTGAACACTGTATTTAGCACCAAAATCTATAACAAAATTGTTTTTTTATGGAGTATACTAAATTATGGTTACGTAAGTAATTGTTTTAGATTTACAGTAAAAAACAAGTTTGTTGTCACAATACAACTTTTTATTTTTTTACCGATACTAAACGTAATCCGGTTTGGTGTGTGTTGCCAACTAATCCCGTCACCGTCATATAATAATTTATCAAAGCTCAACTTCATTTCTCTCGAAACCTAAAGATAATACCACTACAGCTTAAACGGAATGCAGAATAACAGTATAAAACTCTTAATAAATGAATTCGTTTAATAATAAAAACAAATAGTTTAGAGATTTCAATTTCTACTTTAGTGTGACCGTCAGTGTTTTTAAAAATTATACATATATAACTACGTCTAGGTTTTGATTATATATTGCCCAGGTTGAAATCGACAAGCTCCAGCTATACACATTATTTAATAATTGAAGAGGACAACATAGAAATACATGTCGTTTGCATCACAATGCAAATCTATTTATCTAATTTATTTTTATATGAATTTGTGACTTTTTAACTGGAAATATAGACATTATGAAATAATTAATCGTCTATAAATGTATAGATGCGAGCATTTTATAGGGTTTTAAAATAAAAATGAACTTCGATAACTTTGTAGTGTTGATAAGAAATTGCAAGAAAAAGCAAAAATTAATGAAAAATCAAAGATAATCAATATTAGCAGGTGTTGCGAAAACAAACAATTATCCAATTACAAAATAAAGCAAATGACGCAAAAACAGCACGGTTTTGATGGATTAGTTCAGTGCAAACAAAACGTGGATAAGGATGCACGCAGACACGCATCATTTATAAAATTATCGTGTTAAAATTGTGCTACAGAGATAGTAAACACCATTAAAGTTCAATTTTGTTTTAGTTCGTGGGAGCAAACATGAAATCATTGGAAACAAATAATTACAATTATTGTAAATTTATGCACTTTATATGTCGCTGTCAGAAGTGATAAACAGGAAGGAATCAATTTCTATCATGATTTTTAAAATTATATCACTAAATTAGTTTTAGCATAAACGGTAAACCTAAACGTCTTCATCTCAGCCTATCTCAGATCACTGCTTTACATAGCCCGTCTCTCCCCCTTCCAATGAGGGCCATCGCGCCCTGTTCACGGGTTGTCGCATCCAGCATCTGTCTGTAGCCTTTCGCGGATCATTATCCCCCCAAGCCGGAGGCCGTCCTACGCTACGTTTGCCGAGCCGCGGTCTTCACTCCAGAACACGCCTACTCTACCGGTTGTCGGTTCTTCGTCAGATATGCCCAGCCCATTGTTACTTCAGCGAGCTATGCCTTTCAGCTATGTTGGTGACCTTGGTTCTCTGTCGGATAGTACCTAACATTTCTGATCTTCTAGTATCATTTCTGAACGTATACGTACAGAATCTTATAATTGAGCGTAGAGTTTCTTTTAAATCATTGGTCGATATTCAAATGAAGAGTTCGCTGCGAGCAACAATATAAAAACATTTTCAGTCTATTTTAACTGATTCATAAAGCTTACAGTTATCTTTACAAAGTTACACATGAAAAATTGTTATCTAATCATTATTTATCTGTACTCGCATACTATTACATACGCGTTATGCAATATTTTTGCACCTACATGTATAAATTTATACAAACAAAAACGTCTAATTATAACGCATTAAGAAAATGTTATAATTATGTACATAGGTATGCGTAGCCATAACGTAACACGTGATAACATTTAAAATAGTTATTATGGAGCACAAATTATGCGTTTGTATTATTTTTTACATACGTAGGTAATTTTATCAGTTCTAAAAAGAAACCAGTATGTATTATGTAGTGTCTATAGATTACTAAAATTACATAACATCTTTGTTATAATTTTAAATGTGACGTCATATCGTGTAGTGTACGAAATGACCTAGAGCCTTTAGCTACACTGTACAGTTCACTTCGCACCGTTAACAGAGTACTTACTCTGATCAGTGAAAATTAAATAAGTTCTTATTTCGTTTCCCTATAGCAGTACTTAGAAAATCGTTACAATGAATTATAAACCGGTAACTCATACATTATTCGATATGGATGGATTAATATTAAGTAAGTTCAACTGATAATTTTTTGTCTATCAATAATGTCGGTATCTTGTTTTCTTATCATTCCTTAACATAATTGTTTACCCAAGTATTACTCAAATATTTTAAAGAACGCGCGTAATATGTTAATGTGTACTACTACTAAATGTTTAATGATTATAGTGACTGAAATCTATAGCTGATACGTATAATTTTGTTTTCAGATACAGAAGATTTATATACGATAGGTTTTCAACAAGTAGCTTCTCGATTTGACAAACATTTTCCTTATTCTTTGAAATGCAAAATAATGGGTCAGCAAAGTAGAGAGTTTGCAGGGTCTATCATAAAAGAGCTTGAACTGCCTATGAGTGTAGATGAATTTTTATTGGAAACCCGGGCAATTTTTACTGATTTATTTCCACAATGTAAAATAATGCCAGGTAAGTTATAAGTAAAATTGAGATAAATATGGGTGTGTGTGTAATGAACGCACATACAAATATGAGGCTTTAAAAACAGGAGGAATTGCATTATTATCTGTGTCAACAATGCCTTAGTAATATATAACATATCACTATGTCGAAATCTTCTGTATATTGTTAAAGTTGAATACAGGATCAATCAACGGTTGTTAGCTTTCTTGTACCACAGATGAATCCAAATATTTAAAAAAAGTATTGGTCATTGCAAAATGCAAAGGTGTTGACTTTGACGCGATAAGAGAAATGCCAATATTTACAAATTTTTCAATAATTTCTAAATAAACGTAACATCACGCTTGTAATCTCCGAAGGGGTAGTATACTCCCACGTTTCACCATGGTTACGTTTTTTAAGCCCTGTGGAATAAGTGATGAACCTGTTGCCATACACCTGGCACAATTCCAGACTCCATGTCACTACTAGAAATTCTAAATTAGAAAACTCCAATAACACCCGACCCGGGTTTTGAACCCAGGACCTCCCAATCGGTAGTCGCGCTTGCAACCGTTCGACCAACGAGGCAGTCAATTTGTAAATCCTTCTAATCCTACAAATATTATAAATATGATTGTAAGTTTGTTTGTTACACTTTCCCGTGAAAACTACTTAACCGATCATCATGAAACTTTATACACATATTCTTGGAGGTATTAAAAATAACAGGATATTTTTAAGAAAAAAAAATTGTTTACGAAAGTTAAATAAATATTTGTCGAAAGATCTCAAAATCTAGCTTCTTCAACGCGTTTTTATTTAAACAAAATGTTATAAGTTACTTGTGTTAGTAACTTTTGATGAATTCTTGAATAAATTAATATTCCAAGCGACGAAGTCACTGGCAAAAGCTATTGTATATAAAGACATTTTATGGTATATTAATTGTAAAAATAAAAATAATAGGTGGAAATGTAAAAAGTAAATAAGTATATGTATTTAGATATTCCAAAGAGAGCTGGAAATCTTCACGGTATAGGGAAAGGGGAATTTTTTATTCCGAATTAACGCGGGCAGAAACTAGAGAAACTTATAATTTAATTAAATCTAAGCAAAACATTTTCAGGAGTCGAGAAACTACTAAAGCATCTTTCCAAGCACAACATCCCGGTTGGATTAGCAACAAGCAGTAGCAAAGAGACCTATGATTTAAAGGTTTCCCATCACCAAGAGTTGTTTGACCTTTTTCCTTACAAAACTTGGGGCTCTTCTGACCCCGTCGTTAAAAAGGGGAAGCCGTATCCTGATGTATTTTTGGCCGCTGCTGCAAAATTTCCAGATCTACCACTACCGGAACAGGTAATACAAGCGTGAAATTATTTCATTAATTTGATTTTCGTGCTACAATCTGATTCTCGAAAATTAAAAGAGTCGGGATATTTCACGTTATAATATTAAGAAACTACATTGTTCTTATAGACAACAAGTACGGTGACTTTTTTATATTTATTAATCGTTAAAGGAGGACTACTTATGTAGGCTTCATTTTTTCAGTGTTTGGTTTTCGAAGACTCAATAAACGGTGTTCGAGCAGCTCGTGCAGCTGGCATGCAAGTTGTAATGGTGCCGGACCCGCGACTCGATAGGAGCCTAATCCCGGAAGAAACCCTCATATTGAAGTCTATGGAAGACTTCCAGCCGGAGATATTTGGATTGCCACCATATGACAACTAATAAAATATCTTATAAGAAATTTCATTTTCGAAAATAGATGGCTGAGTACTGAGCTAATAGTTTATTGAAAAAGGAAAGGCCTTAGATGAGGATAGACGCTGATGCCTTGGGGTTAGAAGTCTCTGTGTAAGACTGCAATGGAAAGTTATTAAATATGAATATAAATTATTTAAAAAAATAAAACTGATACATTTTTTAAACACCTTTATTTCTACAACATTTTCGTAACCCTTAACTCTAATAATGGAATAAAAATATATAAATGTGTAAACACTAATCTTCAACAATTAGTATTATAGGTTAGGTATTAATTAATGAGATATCTTAAGAAGATTCTTGTTTCAACTGACTAGTTTTAATCTTTATTGCTGTAATTTTTGCTGGTCGTTTTGCTTAATCAATGAGAACTAGCAGGAAATATTGATACAACTACTAATACTGGCCTTTTTACTGTACAACATATAACATATTTAAAAAAATAACATCACATACATTTACTATGAATATTAGCATAAGAGAGCAATTGCAAAGCAGTTTAAGAGAGAGATAGAAAAGTGAAAAGCATATCTAATCATAAGCAGGTAGACCAAAATGTTCTGGCTCAAAATCTTCTAGAGAGTTCAGGATTAGAGTAGCAGGTTTATATAGACTTCTGTCTATTCAAGGATCTGGAACCACTACCACTTGCATTTTGGCTGCTAGGGCCGCTCGCATGCCGTTAACAGCATCTTCAAATACTAGGCACTGACAATTTGAATAAGTCTTGATTAGTCTTTATACCTGATACTTTAAAAAAATGCATAAACTTATAAGTATTGATACTTTAAAAAAATTCATAAACTGTCTTGTCACAGTTTTATGATATTTTCTACTTACATCTTCTGGTTTAGGTTTATCAGGGAATCTTGAAGCACACACAAGAAATATTGCCGGATCTGGTTTGCCTTTGGTTACTTCAGGGTCTGTTGAACCCATGGTGAGATGATGGAAACAGTTAAGAAATTCTTTATGATTCTGCATCTTCACCTTAACACCATCTTCACCGGAACTTGTAGCCAATGCTATGGGTACACCATGTCTATACAGATGCTTCACAAGTTTATCAGCACCTGGAAATTATGGGTGATGCAAATTTTGTGAAACTAATTAGTAATTAGTTTTGTAGTGTGCTATTAGCTCACCTTAAAAGATTAAGGGAAAAATTTCAGCTGTTTATTTTAAGCAAAGAATGAATGGCTCTAAACTATTCTACTTATATTTTTATAATATCACACCTTTATCACATTAAAGGGGTAGGCAGTGTAACATAGTACTCACACTTTTCACGGTTACACATCCTATGGAATAGTGTGTGAGGTTATAGTTATTTTATTTTTATTGGCCATCAATTATCATTATCAATCTTTTCATTATTTCACCATTGAATAGTAATCTCAACTGCCACACTGGCCATGCAGATGAACAGATCTCAATATTATCAATTTCATACTTAAAGTAATGTTTGTTGATTGTAGTTATCTATTTATAAGTGTGTTTTAGGTATAAAATTAAATTATCACCTGGCATTAACTTTGCATCAGGCAATAGTTTATTACACTCTTCTTCAAGCTCATTCAAAAATTTTTCTCTAGATGACGATGTTAAATTACATATTTCCATTAGTTTTGATGTTACTTCATGTGCTTGAAATCCCAATATACTAATATGCAATTCTGCTGTAAATTCAGCCCCATATTTAGCACACACTCGTTTATAAACTTCTCCATATAGGCCTTCGGAATCTGAAAATGTTAATTAAATACACTGGTATGTGGTAATGGAAAAGTGCTCTCTTTTCTGCCATTGTACAAATTGATATTAATAAAAATAATAATGACTTTAACGCCAGTTATCAGCCATATCAACTAATATCCTATTTGTAATTATAATAGTCCTATTTGTATTCGGGGTTGGTTGCAGGCTTCTTTTGGCAGCAATGGCCACTTCTGGCTGTAACGTGCTCTTCAAATAAAAAGAAAAAACCAAACTTGAAACGTAGGGGAAAAAACTGAAATATGGTATTTAAAATTTTAATATAGGTAGGTAACCTATAGCTTTTTTTAATGAGAGTATAATCTTACCTAAAAGAAGGCCGTCCAAGTCAAATAACACATGAGATACTTTCTTAAATTGGGAATTTGTCATTTTGCGTACAAATTTAATAATATTACGATTAAAAAACGTTGTTTTTAAAGTATTTTATGATATTTTAGCTCATCTGACATTTATTACATAAGTTTATGTGTAATAGATTGCTAACAATGTAATAAGTATAGCCTGTAAAATTCAGTGAACATTTAAATTATTGTCCGGCTGTCAATTTTGAATAATATGTCATTATTCAATGTAAACTTGCCAGCGCATGTAAAGAGATGCATGAACATTGTTTTGTTGTGTCAATAAAAAAGAGTAGGTTTAAAAATATCTCAAATATAAATATATTTATTTCAAACAAGGATAATAATAAAAAAATAAAATGCGTGTACTTATGTACGCGCGTGAGAAGTTATACTTCTTTGGTAGCATTACAACAGTTTTTAATTGCATGCAATAATTAATTACAATAAAATACTTTAGGGACTGGAAAAGGATAGTCAACCCAGTCAATAAAGTTAAATTTAAATTTGAAACAATTTACATTTTATAACTCACAAATTGCTTTTAAATAAATTTAAAAAGTAGGAAATCTTTCTATAAACAATTATTTAATTAGTTTTTGAAATCTGCATTCAAAAATAACAACTTCAATTTTTCTACCCCGCCATCTAGTAGGATAACTTCAACGTGTGATAAAACCTGTGACTGTAACCTGTGACTTTTGTGTTACAGTGATGCGTGCGTCTTAAAATTTCACTCTCATCATTTTTTCTTATCGCGCCTGAAGAAGTATAACTTCAACAAGAAGAATTGCAATGTTACAACTAGAAGTGACTTTTTTTTTTATATGAACCTATTCAAAGTACAGCTCGCGGGATGTTTCATACCGATTATGCAATAAAAATACCACGTAGACGTTCAAAAAATTCTGTACTTTAGAATAATCTTCCCTCGTTCCTCATTAAAGTAGCACGGCGTAAAAATATTTACTGTAGATTGTAGGCACACGAATTCTCTATCTTACGGCAAGGCCGGAAAGCCGACAGCTTATCTTCCCACTAGATGTTTCAAGTACGTGTGGGGTACAATGGAGACGATTTTCTGTGCAATTAATAAATAAATTCTATATTTACTGTAAGCAACGGTTGTACGCAGCCTGTTTGTTTAGCAAACTTAAATATTTGCGAATGTGATAAGATACAAGTTAAAGGACGCCTGAAATTACTTTGAAGTTGTATCAGGATATTTCATGCTTTGTTCAGGTTGACTAAGGAAGCATTATTACGCTTATTTTTTCCTGCTAAACATTTCTACTGATACGAGGTTCTGCAATTTCATTTCAGATATGACACGATATACCTATATACTTTGTTAGCTGTGCCCATTTGATGGTACACTGTCTGCTGTGTGATGTGACCCTTTTTTACTGTTAAATTAATTTCGTAACATAAAGAATCTTGTGTAACAGACCTCTGGTGTTTCATTTTAAAATCGATCGAAGTGTCACTTACAGCTTACCTATAATATCTCCATAGCTTTTCTTTACCAAACCATGGGAGTTGTTAAAGTATTTATTATTTAATTTACTACGACAATACTTTGTATGCAGAGTAATTAGGAGTAAAACGATGACGTCATTTGTGGTTCTGTGTAGGTGGGTTATATGACATAATGAACTTACAGTAAAAGCTTGGCTGGAATAAAATAAATGATTTATAATTGGTACGTATACTTTCTAAGACGGGTGTAACGTATTCTTAAATACATGAGAGCAATAAGTAGTACGTATAAGTAGTGCACTTTAATCTGGACTGATTGAATTGTCGTTATGATTGTCTGCGGTCGCCTAAGTAAACACAGAAACATATCATATTTCTTGATCAAGTTAATTAATGACCGACCAATCTTTCCTAGTCCGTCCGCTATACATCACTAAAAAAATATTTTTTTTGTAATTAAACGTAACAAAAAATGTAACATCACGTCTGTAATCCCTGAAAGGTCTACCACAAAGGAGTTTATTGCACTCCCATGTATCAACAGTTACGTTTATGTCTCATGGTCCCATACGTCACTACTAGAAATTCTAAATTAGGAATATCCAATAGTAAGTAAGTACTTGACCCGGAATTTGAACCCAGGTCCTCCCGATCGGCAGTAGCGGCTGCAACCAATCGACCAACGAGGCAGTAACAAGTTTTTTGT
>DWME01007926.1:0-12168 GCA_018244795.1 Parelbella ahira ahira
AATGAAGTAGTTCCAAATACAACTTGATTTAGGTTTCATTGTTCAACACAAAAACAGATCACTTTTATTGATAATAATCCGCATAAATCAAAACAAATATCTATAACCTATGAACGTGTCGTGTGACTGTGAAATTAACAAGTGAAAAATAATTGACGATAGAGTGCACGTTGTGTTAGTCGGGGGATTCCTCGTGCGACATGTATGAACCTGTTCATAACAGTCGACACAGGCCGCCGCCGCCACTATGTTATGCTTCGACCTCTGATTAAAACCTTCGATTTAAAAGTGTCGGAGCCGAAGTCGGAACCGAAGGTGTAATAATAATCGGAAGTTCCGACTTAACGGAACCGGTGTCGAAGCTCCGTAACATCCCTGGTTCAAATCTAGTAATAACTATGTATTATTATTTATATTACACAATATGCGAAAGAATTCTGATTAGTATCTTACCTTGTTAATTACCTTACAACATGCACCTCCACCTTAATTCATACATGCACGATTGTTTAGAAACTGGACAGAAGGGTTGTTTTTATGGATCAAAATCCAAACGAAGATGGAGTGATATTCTTGTTGTCCAGTTTCGGGAAGTGTAAGTAGCAGAGTTGGTGGTCCTACTTACAGCTGGCACGGTTGACAGCCGGAGGGTTTGAGCCTGAGGCGCCGTCATATTGCCAGCGGCCGGCGCGGGGCCAACCCTCAACAGCTGATACTGACCATTTTCTGTCTTTAACAACAAATGACCCTGCTGCCCTTGTTGTAGACTTTGCAGTGTTTGCAGCGTTATCTAAAAATGAACGCCTTGTTTCAATTTACTGAGCTCGCTTTGTATCAATAACTTGTCTTGTTACAGTCAATAATTCTATTATAATATGTAACCAATCATAATCTTAAGCAGGTCATTTGTTAGATACACCTTGAGAGCCTGACAACCAATAAATGAGGGGTGATATCAATGCAGGAACTTGAATAAGTTCAAGTTACTGTAATAAGTGATTAGTATTAAGAAAGCCAATGAAATGAATGTTATGCACTATGAGTATTATTGTGTTATATTATATGATTCTGTGTTGTATTGAAAATATGCAAAAAAAAAATTAAATAATTAAGAAATATATAGAAGCATTAAAAGTACTTTAATGATGTTAACTATGTATTTTATACTGTCCAAAATTAGTTAAATATATTTTTAGATCATTGTTGTCATGAAATTAAACTTATAAATTTTATGCTATATCTCTTATACAGGGTTTATATTATGACTAAATGGCTATTTAATACTAAAAAAACACCAAAATTCCATTTATGAGTACCAAATGAAATTATAAGCAAAACCAATGGAGACCACCCAAATATGTAAATTTAAAATATTTCAATAATACAACTAAAATTATCAAGGTAAATATCTTTATCAGTATCTTTTTTGGGATTATTGCAAAAAAAATATTACATAAGTCAAAAAATCAAACAATAAATTATTGTTATTAGATTGTCACCCACAGTCCGGTTATAGGGTAAGCAGAGCACCAAGAACTTAAGTAAAATAATTATATCAGCAAATATGGATGTACACTGCAGCCAATCATATACATTCCACATCAAATATCTTATTGAGAGAGTATTGTGGATTTTGGATGAAAATAATGAAGAAAACAAATGAAAATTACTTTATTATTACGATAATATGAAAAATATTGTCTACAACAATTTAGCACATCTGATTATGACAAATGCTGTTGTACATAGAAATAATTTTCTAATTGCATATGTGTGGATTACACCGGTTTTAACAATAAGGCTCTCTATGCTTTTGCTACTGTCATTTGTTTGTTGTTTCACGATTTGTAAACTAAGTGCTATAAGTTTAAAATTACTGAAATATTATACACAGTGATATATTAAATACCTTTTCTTAATATCCATGTGTTTTTGTATGTCAGAGTGGGTCTAATATTTTAATATTCAGGAGGTCTCCAGGAGTAGAGTATGGTTATGTAATATTTTTAAGTACTGAACTTGAAGAGAATTTAAGCCATTGTTGATAAAATATTGATATACAATAGTGGTCAATCAAATGCACAAAGCATGCACCATGATTATAATTTCAGACACTTACAAACACCATTCATCTTATGCAAGTTTATAGATTGTAAGAGACAAACCACCATAAATGTTGTCAACATTGATAAATGTTAATTTGAAACCATACAGTTCATTACGTCATTGTATTGTGAGTATGCAATAGTCTAAATAATACTTATGGCGATTATAGAAGGCAGTAAGCGGCAGCTGGGTGCAATATAACAAGCTGAAGGTAGTACAAATAATGTACATTATACTGTGTTGTGACCAACTTGGTTCATTACATGTCCTCATTGGCATTCAAAACCACTTTTGGTCTGCTTATTTACTTGGTTAACTTAACTACTCTAAAAATGTGAGGAACTGATTTATTAATTATGCAGACACCACCTGTGCTGTAGCTTGCCTACTTGTGACAATTATTATAAATACAATGCTATTTAATAACAATATTTTTCTTCTTTTTTAAAAGTACTCAGAAAAGTGTCCTATTATTTTTAAGTACATACTACTTAATGGCCGTGTTTGTTCTATGCTTTGTATGAAACTCTAACACATTATGTGCATAAAATACAAAAAATGAGCAAAATATAGATGAAGCAAATTAAAACAGTAATTGATCGAGCTTTGGTCACGTCAAACTTGACTTCTGTACATTTTGTTAAAAAAAGACTGTGCAACAGATTTATGTCCTCAATACACCTCATGTAATCTGCAAAAGCAATATGGGTTAATATAGAAGTGTCGTCCCATCCCATATTAAGTTGTTTATTAATCACATTAGCATAGTTCTCTATCCCTGGCCCAATATAACATTGTATGTAAAGCATGTAATTCATGTACATTAAGGTACAAGAAATATAATCAATTTTCCACATATAAATTACCCAAATTTTTATAAGTCTGTACTCACTGCCTAAACATTAACATCTAAGAAATCTTTGCTGTGATGGATGCAGTCTGAATTGATTTTTGATAAATTATATTAAAGTTCATTAAACCTACATTATCGTCCATTGTTCATTGAAAGTAACAAAATGTAACAGACACTAGAAAATAAATGCAAAATCTAATGAAATTTTTTAGACTTAGGCTCATTTCACAATCCATTTATAGGAACCATGTCAAATTTAGATTTGAGATGGTTCCTTTAAATGGATCAGAAATAGTACTGATAGCACCACTACAATGCTTCATCAGTCGGTTGCAGTTTCAGTCATATCAGTTTTTAGACTGATACAACTAACCTGGTTATGATCATATTTAATAAATGTTCTGTCTTTAATAATTTTGTTAGGATT
The DNA here is from genome assembly GCA_018244795.1 of Parelbella ahira ahira. NCBI lineage: Eukaryota > Metazoa > Arthropoda > Insecta > Lepidoptera > Hesperiidae > Parelbella > Parelbella ahira. The sequence goes on from DWME01007926.1 coordinate 3,387, forward strand.
AGTACACACCCATCTATCTATCTACTCATCTTTTCATCTATTCATCACTCTGAAGTGATATTGAGAAGTAAGTTGAGCATTCCTAACTGTGTATGTAAGAAGTAAAATCAGTACTAACCCCACTCACAAAGTCCAGGTGGATAGACAAATCATAAATAAAGGTAAAGGTAGAAAATTGAAAGGCAAGGACCCAGATACAACCAATTTTCAAATGGTATAAGGATATGTATATATTAAGAGGATTCAGTACTGAATTAATTAACAGGTCGTATAAGATGTGTAACTGGGTCAAATGAAAGTAAGCCACATACACTTTTATGCACATGTAGTACTTAAAATAAAATCATTATAAATTTATAGCCAAACATTATGGAAGCTAAATTTAAAATATACAAAATTCAGCTTTAATTCAATTATAATGAATGTACTACAACTACATGTTAGAAAAATTAAATAATTTTCATTAGACAAAATTCACAAGAAGTCAAAATTCAATTCAGAGGTTTGGGCATCCCATGAGTCTGGTCATGGTTTTCTATTGGTTCACGGAACACTGTCTCATTCTGTGTGAGTGGAAGGTAAATATGTCAACTTACGCCTGGAGCAGTTGGACGCGCACCAACCATCTGCGGCGTGCCGATGACCACCCGAGGTGAAACAGCCGCTACCGACTTCTGAGCGGCTACCGAAGGTGTTCCTTGTCTCATATTCAAAATCTGCACGTTGGGAAGAATAGGCGCCTGCGCCGAACCTAAGTTCTGCGTTGTCACTACGACGTTCTGCGGCTTATTAATCGACATAACATTGGGTATTGCTCCAGACATGCTGGAATTCACTGTTATCGGTACAGATACCATTCCTTGCTGCATGCCCACTTGCCCGCTATTATTACTCTGCTTTATCACCAGCGGTGGTTGCATAGCAAGCGTCTTGTTGCCTTGCTGCGACAGAATTCCACTTCCAGATACAGTGTGAATTATTTGATTTTGCGGCGCCTGAAGACTGATACAGCCGTTTGTTATCGAGTGAGTTGGAAATGTCACACGATTAACTGGATTGTTTAAAGGCTGAGCTTGAGAAAAGTTTACTTTTAGGGAATCGTTGTTGCTTGCGAGATTCTGTGCCAAATTTGCCTGGGCCACAAATGCTGAATTTGTTTGTACGTTGCTGTAAGGTGCATTACTTGAATTTGCTGACGATGGAAAGTTCGCACTCGCTATTTCACTATCACTGACTTGGTCTGTATTGTATTTTTGTACACCAATAATAGAACTCGCGGAAGTTGTGATATTAGGTTGGTTTAGAATAACATTTACTACATTGTTTTGTGACGATATCGACGAGACGGACGTCACCAATTGATTTTCAAGCGAGCCCACGATCGCGTTAACTGCGTTCTCGTCAACGTCGGTAGACAAAGCTTGTTCTAAAAACTCGGCTGACGCCATTTTATACAAATCAGCGGATATGACTAGTGATGTCTCAATTAATCGGTAAATCATAATAAAATATAATACCGACAGGAATTTTTTTCTCACCCAGATTCTAATATTCTTAATACAAATGCATTCACAACAATAAAATAAAGTTCAATAATGATGATAGAATTCATTAAAAATTAATATGCAGGAATTGACACTTTAGCACTAACTAATCCAACCAGATTATATTGATCATAGAACAAAAAATGACAAATGAGACCTACATAAAAAGGTTGAAGATAAGTCACAAGTAATAATATCACTCTCTCATTCTCTACCTATAAACGAGCAATTCTTGTATATATATAATTGGGATATCGGAAACGGCTCCAACGATTTTCATAAAATTGTGCATGCAGGAGGTTTCGGGGGCAAAAAATCGATCTAGCTAGGTTTCATTCTTAGAAAATGTGTTTTATCCATGTTTTCAGGCAATGAACATTTTCTTAGTGTTGCTTAGCAACGCCATTTACCGAAGCGAAGATGTGAATTATTTGAAATAAATGTACTTTTTTTATTTTACATTTTAAATATATAACATAAAAACGTAACATCACGCCTGTAATCCTCGAAGGTGTAGGCAGAGGAGTGTAGCACACTCCCACGTTTCATCAGTTACATATACAAAATACCTATTTTTATTTATATTTTAAATATTTGCCATAAAATTGTAACATCACGCCTGAAATCCTCGAAGGGGTAGGCAGAAGAATGTAGTATACTCCCACGTTTCGCAAATAGGTGGTGAGCCTATTGCCAGACACCGGGCACAATTTCAGACTCCGAGTCACTATCAGAAATTTAAAATTAGAAAAATCCGATAGCACCTGACCCGGGATTTGAACCCAAGACCTCGCGATCGGCACTCGCGCTTGAAACCGCTCGACTAACGAGGCAGTCAATGTTTTAAATACTTTTTTCAAAATGTATTTATTATTTAATATGAAATATTTTATATAAATATTTAGCATTTGTAAAATACAAAATAGTTTTGTTACATTATTTAATTTATTTTTTTTCACCCTGATTCGAGTCCAGATGTCTCCAGTTCTATTATTTTATACTTTTTTTTGAATTCCTGCTTTTGTGAGAAAAACTATTATTGGGAACCCTTTATCGACGCATCTAATTCGTATTTTTTTAAATCAAAAACATACCGAGCTAAGCTCGGCCATCCCAGGTACTAATTCTTTGTCAGTATATGTAATATTACTATTATTATTATAACTGTATATTTAATTCTCCACTAAACATCGGTTGATTTGAACGAGGCACGGGCTTACGCCAAGTAACCAAGTTCATTATTATTATTATTATCATCATCATCGTCGTCGTCGTCAGCCTATCTCTATCTACCTCTGGACAGAGGCTTCCCGTATTAAACGCCATCGCACGCATTGTATTAATATTAAAATTATTAATATAAATTGTATCTTTATACAATTGAACTACACTAAATGTTACAGTATCATTAAAAAAATAATAATAATAAAATATATTTTTATTAAAGTCATAAATGACTATTTTATATAAGTTATCATTTTAAAATATGTACGTTTTTGCATTTTAACTACTTATTTAATAATATATTATGGCAATATAGTTGGTTGTCAGTAAAAGAAAAAAACTATTTAAATTATTAGCACTAACAGAGACAATGAGTACATCAGGGCTATTTTAGGAAAATACTTTAATAAGTTGTTAAACGTTATTTAATTAATAACTCGACATCGGTATTTTACTATTAAATGTTTCGTGAGTATTTAAACACGTGATAATATATTTACCTTAATTCACATACGTTGTTCGGGATGACCTGACTAGTTTCGGACCTGTACGAGGTCCTCCCTCATGAGCCCCCGCTGTTTGCAGCGACGTTGCGGCGGAGACTGCGAGCGGCGCGACATGAACGTTGAGGCGATACGGCGTCGTTGACGGTCTTCGTATCCCCTCGATTGTCTCAGATGATCGCGCTTGCGCATGCAGTCTTATTTGGCCGTCCATTGTCCCAGTTGAAATTGGGACGTCGACTCATTTCTATTGCTTCTCGTATCTTGCGAGGTACTTAAAAACTTTTCCCTCGTTAGAACTGACACCTTGTCAAAGCGTAAGAAATGAGCAGTGTCGGAGTTCTGAGTGTGTTCAGCGCACCCGAACTGCGCACCCTCTTATGCCCAAGTTCTTAACGCAGCGTATGTGTTCAGATACTCTAGTCACTATATTGCATCGAGTTTCTCCAATGTAATGGACTGTGCCATCAGCCTGGAAACCAATTCTTAGCGCTGCGTCGAAATATAGTGGTGTAGTGGATACTCTAGAGCACGACACACGCAGCGCCGTATGTACCCAGCCGAATAAGACTGCATGCTCAAGCACGATCACCGGAGACAATCGAGGGGATACGAAGACTGTCACCGACGCCGCACCGCCACAACGTTCATGCCGCGCCACTCGTGCGGCCACAAGCAGTTTCCGCCGCGATCTTGGTGCAAATGGCGGGAGCTCATGAGGGAGGACCTCGTACAGGTCCGAAACTATTCGGGCCATCCCGAACAACGTATGTGAGTTAAGCCGGTAAATATATAATCATTGACGTTGATGGTTAGGTTAATAACACTGTTTATTTAATTAACACACATTATAGTAAGTCACAAATGATATATAGTTTAAACAAAAATATAGGCAAGTAACACGTAACATCACGCCCGTAACCCCCGAGTTTGTAGGCAGAAGAGTATAGTACGCTACCACGTGTCACCAGTTACGTTTATGTCCCATGGTAGAGGTGGTAAGCTTATTTCCATACACCGGGTACACATCCAGACTCCGAGTCACTACTAGAAATTCTACATTAGAAAAACCCAATAGCGCCCTACCCGGGAATGAATCCCAGGACCTCCTGATCGGCAGTTGCGCTTGCAACTGTTCGACCAACAAGGTAGTCAAGATATTATATTATATTATAATCATTAACATTATGTTTACAAAATTACATAAAAGCATTTCCTACAAAAAAGCACCCGGTAATATAATATTATACATTCTGCTATACCACTACAATGAAGTAAGCACATTTTGTACAAATATAGAACGTATTATCTATTTTAACTGCCCTAACACATAAGTTTGGGTTTTGCTATTCACCAATAGATGACTCTTAGCAATAGCTGCTATTTATTGAAGTAATTGAATACAGCAGAATAAATTCATATAATCTAAATAAATTTCAGTTGAACTTGGTTTAGATGTTAACCTTCTTCTCTCCCGGCCCCCACTTTTTGTCTAAGCATTAGCGAATTGCGTAATAAACTGTTTTAATTCTTTTTTGCGATTTTTTAATCGTAATTTATTTGTACATTATATTTAAGTAATATTAGTTTATTAGCAGAATATTTTATAATTTGCTGAGTTTTAAACTTTAAACAGTAATTTACATAAATATTAAAAAATAAAAATATAATATAAGGGTATATCAATATGATGCCATATCATTATGACCTATAAAAAACGAAAAATAAAAAAAATAATTAATAAGCTAATATAAAGTATTGAATAATAAATATTTACAATTATTATAAATATAAAGGAAATTCACGCAACTAACTTGGCATGATTCTGGTGGCAGATAGTGACCCCACATATAATTCCACATCTTGCCGCCTCAACTCAGCAAAGCGCACTACTGTGTCCTGGTGTGAACCGTCCGATCGCCCATGTAATTACTGGGATATGACACAACTTTGCAACTTAGTCCTCGAGGGATGGCAACTAATCATTGAATTATCAGTAATAATGTAGATACGTTTTTATGTACCTACTACGTGTTATGATGATATTTACGTCTTGAAATAAATTCCATCGGATTTTGTTAAAATTTGCTATTCATTTTCAAGTGTTAAAATTTTTAAATATTATTTGTTATTATGATATTACTTTTATAGCTATGTACTATTGCAGAGAGAAATTTTATGTCAATAACATTTGTAGTCGACATCTAAGAATTATAATAAGTTGGGGCACTAAAGTTTTTGTTAGTCATTTGAAATTGTATGTGGCGCCAGTGAAATACAATTGTGTATCTTGTATGCAAAAAATGTTTTCGCATTTGTGCTCCCTCTCTTGGCAAATTAAACCAAGGTCGCAAATTTGGAAACAGATGCATTTGTTAATGTTTCAATTAAACATAACTGAAACTCAAAATAACAGTATTGGAGAGATTGCGTACAGTGTAATTAAAATTGAATTATCATCCGTTGTTATTTAGCAGTGGTTTCATAAAACTAAGCAACCCGTTGTGGTGTTGTGTGCTGTGAACAGGATCATCTAGAGAGCCACGATGAGGGTGGCATTGTAAAAACCCTCTATAAATAAATATTGAATAATAAAAAAAAAACAGAATCATAGTTATGTTTATACTAGCTTTTACTCGCGGTTTCGCTCACCTAGAAGTCGATATTGCAATAGAAATTAATGAATCATATAAAATCTTTTCACAATCAGTCCAACAGTTTGGCCATGCAAATGTAATTTCATATAGTTTTAACGCGTTCATCTGTTTACCACATTTTTGAAAAATAAAGTAGTTTATGTTCTCCCCCAGGTTTCAACATTTCTTCATACAAAATTTCATCACAATGGATCTAATGATTCGGCAGTGAAAGCGTAAAAAACAGATAGAGAGACACCGTTACTTTCAGATTTATAATATAAGTCTGGAAGTATGGATAAAACGGCGTTCTTAGTATTCAATCATACACAATTTCTCCAATAAATATACGCTTAGTAAACATAAAAACATTTGTTTGCCTCTCATGCTGTCATCTTTTATTTCATCCCCATTAAGGCCGTAATTTTTAAAACGTTAAAGCAGATAATTGTTTACTTTTTATTAAGTGTTATTTTCGATAAACACGAACTCCCATAAAAACTTTCATGGCCTATTTCAACCCCTTCAGTCCCTATTTTCGCATGAATTGTAGCCTATGTCCTTTCCCAAAATTAAGTCAGTTCAGTAATTTTGGCGTGTAAGCGTAACAGACAGACAGAGAGACAGAGTTTTTTTTCTCATTTATAATATTAGTAAAGATTGTAATTCATATTAGTTTGCGTAGTTTTATTTCTTACTATATGGCATTGTATACAAGATTTGAGATTGGAAATCTTACGATGTTTGATATAAGTTGTTACTCTGTCACAATAAAAAAATTCATAAAACTTGAAACTCCAAAATATACCGGCAGCCCTACAGCAACACCGTTTTTTCTATTAACAAATTGTCCTATTGTATTGAATAGTTCTATCTTTACACATCACTCGCTGGCATCTTGTTCATCCTGATTTTATCTGTACAGCATTTGACTACTGTCACCTTTGATTTGTACACGACTAAATCGTCATCGCGACAATAGAATCTTGTTTGATTTTATTTATGGAATAATCTAGTATTTTGTGTTTTAAAAAATTGTTACGCCATTTTGTAGATTTTTTGTGTTCGGATAACATTTTGTTTAACATTTCTAAGCCTGTCAGCGTTATCGTACTAGTGTTACAATGCACATATTTTACTGATTTTGTAAGTACTTTCGATCTTATGAATAATTTTGTTTTCTCAACTTTTGCCATTAAATTCATAATTGTATTTACACTGTAATTAATCTTATAAAATCTTTCATTATTTATGTTCCGTAACAAAATGTTGCAGATAAGTTATTATTATATGAATTACTTTTTACGTTAGGGGCGGACCATGTATTTACGGGGTTACCGACTTTTGTCTTAAACTCAATCACCGTATATGTTATTCTATCCAAATTCACTCATAGTATTTATAAGATAATGGTTAGCATAGACAGAACTTATATCCTTATTTGTTATTGAGTTTTTTATTTAATTCATATATCCTTATAAATGAGCTTCTGTTCTAATTTGACAATTATTATTATGTTGTTACACCAAGTTCCTTATGGTATAGGCAGGGAGTATCTCTATCCCCTAAATTATTATCCTTACAGAACGGATGTGTGTCTACATATGCCAACCTTCTTACACAATGGCTATTTTTTACCATTACTTGCCAGATGTAACATATATTGTTTGTTTCATATAAGTTAATATTAATAATTACATATATGTAAAACTATTTCTATGAAATCTCCCTTTGTTGTTTGAGTGATATAATGTATCTATACACTGGTACATACATACAGATAAATATGTAAAATGGCCAGATTTTGAAATTGAATAATTAAGTATACACACAAATAACATTTACTGTGGTTTTAAAATATATTCTTGAGCTTTTAACACACTAAATATTTTTTTAATGTTGACCTATTTTCTTCTTTATGTATATAAATGTTTATGTCTATATATATGTACAAGTGTATTGATACATTGGTAATAAACAGAATGGATTGTAATGGAAACAACAACAAATAATAGTAATAACTCATTTTATGACTTTTGTTTCATTCTTACAGAGGGATCTACTATGGAGCGTTTTCCTCTTAAGACTCCCATAGCAAAGATGCCTATGACTTACCAATCAGTTTACAAGAAGGTAACTTTATTTTTTTTTATTTTTCTTTTTGTATACAATTTTACTTTTTTTAAAACTAGAAAGATTTAATCTATGTATTAAGCCGGCAAAAAACTTCACCCATCAATCTAAAAGTTCATATAACAATATGTTTGTATATTCCACTGAGTAATTAACATCAATATTTCTAATCTTATATCAATATACCACTACTACTTGATTAATCTTAACTTAAAATAAAATTTGTAATTTGACAAAGTACCCATTATCCTAAACTGGCAACAATGTGGTAAGCTGTGTGCCAATCCTGTATTTAGTATACAGTAATGTGAGCTCTTTCTGTTATATTTGCAAATGAAATATATTTTTTGTATAATTTACACTTTGTATAATTTACACTGTCTTGACTCCACTTTGCCATCTGGAGATTGTCAGTTAAAAATGTATTGCAATCTATATAAGCTGATTACACGGTACTCTTTGAGAGTTTATTTTGCATATTGTATGCAATACAGAAACAAAGCAAAAATAGCTTTCTTGTAAGTTGGTCTTGTAAGTTACATTGGAAACAAAGTGTTATACTGTTCTAAAGTGAGATACCTTCGTATATATTACATCGCCTACATACATGTAAATTTGCACTGTGATTGCTTTCTGCTATATGCATAAAAAAATTATGTTCTGATTTAAAATAATATTTATTACTTATAAATTCAATCTTGTCATTTGTATTACTGGAACATACAACATGTCTTGTTGTTTT
>DWME01007927.1:0-12168 GCA_018244795.1 Parelbella ahira ahira
ATTTTGTTGTGCTTGTGTTTCGGTTAAAGCGGATGAAATGTTTGATGGATTAACTTTTATAAGTTCTTCTCTAATAGAGCGAATTGAAATTATTAGTTACATAGTTACATTTTTAATATAAAAATACTTGTGATAAAAGGGTAGCAGCCCCTAAAGTAAATTGATGTCATTATGAAAATGTAGGCGAGTCAACTAATGGTAACCGTGCAAACTCATAATTGGGGCTCGGGGCAATGGTGCTCAAAGTGGCGTAGTGCCTTTCAAATTAGCGATGGTAATTACTGACGATTAGTTGGAACACTAACCGAAGATCGCAGATTCAGGTGAATTAGTTCTGATTGCAATGTTCCAACATTGCGATTTTCTACAAAGGGTTGTTTCCACTAGGAAATTAACATGCTATTATACAATTGTTTTTTCTTTCTTTCCTGATTTTGCGGCTCATATTTTGATATAAAAATACAATTGGAATTGTATAGTACAATAGAAGCCACGTGGCACAGGTACTCAAAGGTATATCGTCGAGAACAGACCCTGAAACTATTGTAGTAAAATATTGGCCTAGGGTAATGTAATGTTTTAATAATTCGACATAAAGTTAGGAACAGTCAATTTACATAGTTATTCAGCTGGATATTTTGACAAAATTAGTAGTAACGCGCCCATTCTATATACTGTTAAGCGATCTACTTCTTTGTGATTCTAGAATAGAAAAACACCTTATGATAACTTGTATTACCGATAATAAATAAAAGTTATTCGTTACATAACAACCTCATCTTGCAAGTTAACGGTTCGTACCATCCAATAAATTCTTGAGCATTTTCCTAATTAAATACAAAATGTAATAATATAGCTAGACGTAACCTGACGTTATTGACAAATCTTAGCACATACAGGCAATATCTATAATATCATCATCAGTCCGTCATCGTCCACTGCTGGTCATCACTGGACATAACTGAGATCAATCATATAGAGATATGATATTCTCTGTCTTTGCCGCAAGCTTGTTCTTATTCGCTGTATGGCATTTTTGCTACTGTGCTTAATACAAAATTAATTTCTGTAATAGCTGGACTCCATTTACATGATTGCCCATTTCACAGGCGATTAAGCCACATTAGCTTGTCCTGCGTAATACTTCCACCTGGTTTTCTAGAATTTTGTGAGGATCACTTCGCATAATGCTTACGTTGATTTATTATTAGAGGCAATATTGCCGGTGTTTTTAAGAGAAATAAATACATTGTCGTTCTGCGGGAAATATAGTGTTGATGTAAATATAAGATATTGGTTGTTACGCTGCTTCAGGTACGTAGATATAATTGCATATATCAGAATGACAAAATACATACAATACGAATGATGACGGATGCAGGTGTTGGAGACCAAAACTTGCCAGTGCTCACTAAAATATGGTTCAGATACTGACTGATGGAGGACACAATTTTCTTTGTAGCCGGTTCGTGTGTATTACGAGAGTGATTAATGTAGAAGAATGTAACGTAACGTCACGCCTTTTATCCCCGAAGGGGTAGGCAGAGGAGTGTAGTACACTCCCGCGTTTCACCAGTTACGTTAAAGTCCCATGGAATACGTGGTGAGTGTATTGCCATACGCCGGGCACAATTCCAGACTCCGAGTCACTACTCGAAATTCTAAATTAGAAAAATCCAATAGTACCCGACCCGGTATATGAACCCAGGAACTTTTGATCGACAGTCGCGGTTGCAAGCACTCGTCCAACAAGGCAGTCAATAGAAGAATGTATGGATTAGAATATACTAAAACATTCGTAGAGGATGTTTGTGTGCGTAAATGTTGGTGTACGTGTGCAAATGCGCTACATGTATATAACAATCATAGAGCACGTTTATGGTTGCATGCGTGTGAGAGTATACGCGCACGCAAGTACAGGCACACTAAGGCATCAGTAAATGTGTGTGCATTGCATGTTCATGCTCACGTGTCTTGCGCCTGCAGAGATTTTAAATATTGCCAGTGACGATTCTATACATTTTTCGCAATATAAATTCATTAGCTTAAGGGCTCCACTAGACGTAAACTTCTAAATTATTAAGATTGACGCACGTCAGAAAGGAAACAACGTAGAAACAAGCGAAGTAAAACGTTCGCAGTCGGAGTTTTTCGAATGGCGTTCGCAATTAGTATTCTGTTTGGAGGAAGGGCTAATTGGATTGTTGTTTAAATTGACAAACAGACGTTGCGGCGAGCGATGCGGCATTTCTACCCTTTAGCAACTTTCACATTAAATAAATTGTAATATTATACGACATGTGTCATGACAGCGTCAGAATAATTTGCTATGAAGAAACTGCTTTGAGCGACATTAATAAAATACGAGTACGTATTCCATCCTTCTTTATTTTCGTAATATATTCATTATTTCATGAAAACATATAGTGTTATTCTTCAGAAAGCTCATAAATGAAGTGTTAAATCTGACCAATGATATACTTGTATCTATCTACGTTATTATCTGTTACTGATTGATACATTGATAGAATAAATAATTATGTTTTACTTTTCGTAAATCAGTTCTTAGCATCACCTGCGCGGTAATATTTTGGTAGAAAATGCAAAGCAACTTTAAATTAGACTACTCCTACGTGGTAATAGTATTCCACAATGGAACACTGCCAGAGAATTCCAACATTAGAACTGCTTTTACGAACCAAGTTAAAACGCCTAATGTGCCAAGTTACACTGGCTATTGTAAATTTCGACGCTGTGCTGACACAGCTACCTATATTGAGCCATAATATTCTCGAACATTTTATTTATCATTTATTTATAGATTAATATGACCGTAAAATGTAGCATAACGCCTGTAATCCCCGAAGGAGTGGTCAGAGGCATATCCCACTCCCACATTTCACTAGTTACATTTATGTCTACTATTATACTCGTACACGGGGTACAGATCCAGACTCCGAGCCACTACTAGAAATTTGTACTAAAAAATGTTACTTAGAAATTTGTTTTAGTTATTAGTTAGTTCGTTTAAATTAGTATGAATATCCTATTTTAATCTTATATGTTTGCCTGCTATTGAACCTGCTAAACAATCAAACGTAAACATAAAACTAGACAGGTATTTAGAGTACACTCCTCTTAAGACGATATTTTCCGAGACTAGTGTTTACTCGAGCACGAAGTGAGAGAAAATTGTTACCTACCTGCGTTGCTCGTGCCAAAGATTACATATCAAATAGACATGTCACGTGAACGCGGCCGAACTGTTGTTTCGTACGTATAATACATTTAATTTTTATCCATTCCTAATTTATGATAAGACTATTTTTTACTGCATGTCTGAGAAGTGAGGTCACACCTCAAACCGACACTACTCGAATAATTTCGATTTCTTTTTCATTGTTTTCTGTGGCCCGGCTCATGGTTACAATGCTTTAAACTACTCATTATAGATTTGATTAAACTATGTATATACTAGTAACTCACATAGGCTTTTTTCTAATTGCGCGATTGATTTCTAGGCCACTTTTCATGAGCTCCCGCCATTTCAACAAAATCGCAGCTCAGACTGCCCCTGAGGAGTAAAACAGACGTAAAAGCTGATACATAATTTAAACATTTATACATACTTGTACTTAGAAAACGTGTAATGGGGAAACAATACAGAATATTTGTACCTAAATCCATTCACATCGATTTCCTTGACAGTTATTATTCATCAAAGGTACCTCTATTTCTTATAAGCTTTACACTGTATCTGTACCGGGCTTCATTTAGAGAAGACACAGCCGACGCCGTGCTCATATGTGGACGTTTCGTTGTTTTACTAACAGGTAAAATGGCGCAGCACATTAAGATTCAGTGTAAGTAGGTACTACAGCAAACGAGAATTCTAGCTCGTTTAGTGGCTAATAGACTGGTCTGACCCGCGACTGATAAGCGACAGGCTATACGGGTACAGTGGCGTAGAAAATTCAACAGCGCTTAACTACGTTATTACTCGCTAACTACATTATTACTCTCCCTGTTTTTAATTGCTGACGACTAAAGAATTAATTTTACTCATTTTTTTAAAAACAACAGTGTATATAGACTTTAGATAGCATTACGGTCGTTGGTGTAAAATATAATATTATATCACAAAACATCATATTTGATTATGGTACTAGGAGATTTTCTTTCAATGTAATACTTGCTTTAAAATAAAGACATTTAATACAATTTTACAAGCGTCATTTTCACTTGAACACTCATTGTGTTACGAAACAAAGAAGAATATTTTGTCATCATTCACAAACTTTATCATCATGTGTTATTTAACTTAAATACTTATCTTTCATTAATATTTTTCTTTCTATTCATTCGTTGACAATATGACAATTATATGTATGTACCGAACAGGCAATCTATTGCTCGTGACGTCACTCAAACGTTTTTGTTGTATTGACATTTCCTTGTCTGTGACAATAAATTCGATGGTAGTGTGACAAGGACGTGTAGACAGGAGTGCTTAAACCTAGCTACGTGTGTGAAAGTGATGCAGACAGTAGACGGTATCGGGATTCACGCCCCATAAAGCAAACGTGTCCGAGCAACTACACGTCGCGTAATACAAAACAAATATACAATGATGTGTTAAAATGGAATATATTGAACGGATTGTTTTCATGAATTTCAAACGCTTCAAAGATTCGTGACGGAATGAGTAACGAACGAATGAATGAAGAGATGAATGAAGTTATTCGTCCTCATATCAAACTCATCTCGAAGCTAATAAGTATCAACAACATCTCTTCACTTCAAACAGATGTAAAGTATGAATACGAAATGAGGAAAGTCAAGTTAAGAGTCAAGAGTCTCGAAACTGAATGATAATCGTATCGAGGATGTATAGAGTACCGCCGTGACTCCGTTTGGTCACAGAGCGTCAATGCTTACAATACTTTTTATCTGAGGTAAGCAAAAAGTCAGGTCTATACTGTCTTTGATATTAAGAATTCAGTTTAGCTCCTTCAAAAACAAATAATTAAGACCTTTCTCTTGTCAAAAGTTCGTAAATCTATTTGGAGCAGGCCACAGAATCTCACTCACAAGGACACTTTTACAAAGACTGTGACATTCTATAAGCTCACTGACCGCGATTTTGACATTTGAGTAATATAGTAACCTAACGACTTAAAAACAACATATGTATGAAATGCTCTCAAATGCTACAAAACTCAAATCTGCTTTCAAGAACTAGAAGTACAAAAAAGATTAGTACTTATGCACTTGTATAGGTACCTACTTAGGAAATATTATATCACAAACGGAATTGAATGGATTATCGAAGATTTTCCTACTCTTTCAGTGGATAAATCTAGCTTTGCGCATTGTATTTGCATTGACTGGAGGCGGACGTGAGCTCCCCGGGCGGTGCAAAAGCATCGACACTGTTTGCTAAATACCAATGACGAGGAAGAAATGGACAGTGCATAGTATACCTTATAACATTAAACCCAAGTTTAAAGTTTTAATAAATGTGTTTATAAGTGTTATTTTTTAATGAATATTAAATGAGCTTAAATTCCCGTTGAAATGTAATATCACCTAATTAATTTTCGCTCTGCCTACCCTGTTAAGGGCTTGGCGTGAAGATATGTATGTATATATTATTTTTTTATCTGATATCGAAATCGAGCATAATAATATCGTACATGAAACAATTTTTACTTCCTTACTTATAATATACAAATCTTTTATTTTACATCACTACACAGTGGTAACGATAATACTTGTCTTTTGGTCACAATAGGTGACGCGAAAATGTTTGTCCAAGCGTTCATTTCTTATCCACAACGTTTAAAAATTAGCTGGTACCTACGACGTTGCCTACGTTCTTTATGATATTAATAATATATTTTGTAGTGAAAAAGCATTGAAGGCAAAAATATACTTTGTTAATTTAAAAAGATCATTAAAAATTTTAATTATGAATTGTGGATATCAAATGAAGATATCGTCATCACTTATTTTTAACCACTAAGGATCACCTGTCTAGGAAGTAACACTAAAAAAATTATCGAAATCTATTCAGTAGGTACTTTACGCGTGATGCGCGCACAACGGCAGACCTTATCATTTTATTTATATAAATACAATTATGTGCCTACGATTAAATCCGTTCTTAAGAGCTATTAGGTACCTACGATTGGTATTTAATAATTGCAGGTTATTACAGTGTCAGTGGCAACAATTATCTGAGTAGTGGAAACGGAAATTCCAAATTCAAACTAACATAGCATTGGATATTTAATCCACCGCTGAGGATAAATTTACAGCACAAACTGAAAGTCAATACCGAACACTTGATATCCGATTTGAGTTGAATAATTTTGAATTGCTACATCGAAACTCGATCCTTACATTTCTGAAAATGCAACGACTAAATATGAATTGAGCCTGGATACGAACTAATTATCGAGGATATCGTAGTATTGGCAGCTCGAAAATCTAACCTATATGTGTAAGTATATTATGAGAAATCGTGCATCGAATCGAGACCCTATAAAAATTGAGAAGAAATTTATTTAAAAAAACGCGAAATCACGCTTTTAGTTCACGAAGGGCTAGGCAAAATCTCCTCTCAGAATGAGAGGATTAAGCCCACAGCCTGCAACGCGGGCCCAATGCTTTTAGGCAGGTTTCACACGCCATAGAGAACAATATTTTTGGCAGACTCGAATGTGTGCAGATTTCCTAACGATGTTATTTTTTAATTATTATTTTTTATATACAGATGTCGCCTCAATAAATCATAAAATTACCGTCACAAATAAAAAAAATTGTAGTTGATACTGGCAGTCGTTTCAGACACTCACTATTAAATAAACAGCTGTGCAGAAAACCTTTTAGTTTTTTAGCCATCCATAAATATAATGACTACGATGTAAAACGACTTTGAGAGGTATATAGAAGGAACCTATCTTAGTAGATTTGACAATGATGTCTTATTTACAACTGACTCTAAAATATGTAGTTATTACAAAATAATAGAAGTAATCAACACTACCTTCCTACGAGTACATTGCCAACTGTGCCCACATCTGCCACGTCCATTCCACCAAGTTTTCTCCCCGCAGATCTATTTGCGAACACAATCCTCCAGGCATTGAGCTAATGCACGCGATGTCAGCGGCTGTATTTCCTACGTCTGACATTATTCTTAATCCCACCTGAAAAAACACGCCATCGTACGCTGAGGCGGGGAATTTAAACGCTATTAAAGGATTTGCAAGCTTTGGATAATGCGAAAATTTTCGTATTCGTTTTGCTTGATGTATTAATTTATCGCTTAATGTTACATTGTCTGACCTTACTGTGTTGTTCCCGCATAATAGAATGCATGTACTGAAATTACGATACTTTCGTTTTAACATAAGCCGTCATTATTTTAAAATGTGATGACTATAATAAATAAATGTAGCGTGCTGTGTATTGTTATATAAATCTAATCTACATATTACACATAGCATATCTCGCACAATAGACTTAATTTCAGTATTTAAAAGATAAATATACGGTAATATCAGTTAATTCCTGTAAAGTCATTATTACCGATTTATGTGCAAAATAATCACAGTATATTGTATACATATTAATACTGATGTATATGAAATAACATACTTGCACTCTGACGTAAATATTATCAATTTCATTAGTTATATAGTAACTTTCATGTTTGAAAGGTAACTAATTCCATAACTATTCACATCTAGCCGAACCTGCCCAACTTTGTCAATTATCTTTGTTCGACAATAGAACATCTATAGGCAATATTCGTGTTATTCGCCAAGAACTAACGGCTTTCTAATCTTAATTGTGTACAGTTAATCTAGCCAGTAAACAGGGCAATAATTTTAAGCGCTATTAATAACGATTTGGCTCTTAACCAAGTTACAGAACGGTCGCTCGGAAGTACTTACGGTCTAGCCGTGCTCCAGTTTGTAGTCTCAAAGCCATAAGGCAACTTAAGACATTTAAGAGGTTTGTTGCACACCGAGAGGAACTTTGTGAGTTAGTTGGATAGTTTTCCTATCCGCATATGGGTTCCTCAGGATTATCACGTAACTGGGAACGCCTAGGATATTTCCTACTACGTCTCTTAATACAATTTAGTCTCTACTACTCGGAACAATGCTAATTTTCTCCTGTATAACAGTGATTAATTGGTTGATGTGAGATTTAAACGCGGATGAGATCCCGATAAGGGGTGATAAATTATTTTCCATTATTGATTGCAATATATGACTGAAGCGAAGTACTTAATATACGCCATTTGTGGTGTGATATGCCCAGCGTGAGTATTATGGACATAAGCCCATGAAGGGAGGTCCAGCAATGGACTTAAATAGGCTGATGATGATGATGATGTGGTGTGACTGTCTCAAAATATTATCATCGATTTGCTACAGCATATGTACTACCTGTGTAATTATAAGACGCATTTTATAATTGTCCCATTTTTAAATTCCCGTGGCCGTTTCATACAAACATTTTTAAACGTATAAAACATACTCAAAAGGCTTAATACGGGTTACCTAGTGAAGAATATAGCGATGGAAATTACTTGTTGCTAATCCGTTGTCCAGAAGTGAAACGGTAAAGGCTGACGTAATGATGATGACTAAACCTAATTTAAAAGAAAAAAAAAACCGCCCATGTGTCACCATTACTACAACTTACGAAGTTTACTTAAGATCTTGGTCTACGAATCGTTTAAGCAAACGATGAAAGATATCGTTTTACGACTAACGATTATAACAAAAGCATTAACAATGGTAACAAAAGGATAAACGATTATAACGAAAGCACTAACAATTGTAACTAATTGTAACGTGAACCAACGATAAATTGAATTTGGAATAATCGTTTCGTAAATACAAATCAGACATTCGGTGCGATAGACCTACTCTCTACGCATAAACAATTGTACCTGAAACTGATATTGAGTTTTAGATTGCTTCATGAAATACAACATTACTTTTATTAACATCTAAATACAAAACATTCTAAATTAATGACAATTACATTTCCAACGGAACTGGTGATAAATTTAAGTGAAGGATTACACTCACTCCTCTGCGTATCTCTTTGGAGATTATAGTCCGAGTCACTTGTAGAAATTCGAAATTAGAAAAATCCTATAGTACCCGACCCGGGATTGGAACCCAGGTCCAAATCCCGAGTATTCCAGAAAAAGACATTAAATCGATTTATTAATGATAATACCTCGGTTTCAACATACTCGTACTTATACATTTTACATTATGATTATTGTATTAAATAGTAAAAGAAAATATTATTAAGAAGTAAGCATAAAATATTAGAGTAAGTAATATTGAGATAATTACATATGTATGTGTTCAAATATCAAATATTCACAATTTTAATGTACATAATATGTGATAGTTTATTTTGACATAACTAATGCGTTTACACGGACATTTCGTTATTAACTATGGATAAAGGAAGAAATCGGTACGGCAATTATTTACACTCAAGCCTTCTAACATTCGCAATCATTAGCGCAGCTGATATCACCATACAAAAAAACTCAATTTAAATGTCAAATCTATTTTCATCTCGAATGTTTTCATTTGATTGACATTTCATTAAAACGCGATCATAATTTGAAAGCTGGGTAATCATTCCCCGATTTTCGGAGTTCGACATTTCAATCTCTTATCTTGATTTGGCAAACTTAATTCGGCTATGAATTGACGGCGGTAGCACTAGAGGAATGTGACAGGGGATTTCCATTAAGAGTGTTTAATTTGAAAAGCTTTAAACGTGCTTCGCCTCGGATGCGGTGGATAAAATGCACAATGCGTTTAAAAGCTTGCAACGTAACCCTCCAGGTTAGAGTTGTAATCCATAAAATAACTAGAAAAGACTCCGATGAGAGAAATAGAATGATATGTAAAAATTAAGGAATGGCATATTCAACATCATATTTTGTCACTCCACTATTGGGCATTGCTGTCCGCTTAAAGTTGCAATTCAGTATTAAGGCTATATTTCACAGAACTGTCATATTAGTAGATTTCCTAGCTATGTTTTAACTCAGTGTTCATTGTTATATGCAAGTGCTTGATTTAGAAACATATCTAAAAGCAAAACGTAATAGAATATACGAGTAGTCTTTGGGTATAACATACTAACGACACGCCTCGGTCGGTATATTGTGACGTCATATTTCTACCCTTCTACTCTATAGTTACTGTTTTTAAAATGGTGCCTTTTGAATAAGAGCTTGTGGTTGCGGGCACCTGTTTAATAGAAATAAATATCTCATACCTCAGAGCAGGAACAGATCTGTGACTAAATGGAGTAGAATAGTATTAACTTTTACCAACTGCACTTATGCACACATATTGGTATATACTAATTAGAATGACGCCTTAACAGTCCTATTTCTGTTGTCTTATGAAATTAACTATTAAAAAGCGCAGAGATATCTTCACGCTTGGTGTCCTACAGAGTAGACAGAGAGCAAATAGCGTCCAATATCATTACCTTTGCAGACATGCCGTGCTTCTTTCACGTTCTTCTTCTTAAAAACTACAGGTAACTGAATTAACTAACAGTAACCATACTATAACTATAGTCTCATTCGTGACAACTTTCAGATTTTTATGAGCAGTAAAAGCCACTCCTAACTGCCGCCTGCTCGTATTATTCAGTAGCAAAGTACCAGGTAAAAATCTTTATCCGATTTTTCATTCCTGAAGATATGTTATTGGGCTTTTGGTTAGTATTTAATCTTTGGAATAATGTACAAAATGTAATTTGACATGAAAAATCTTTATATTTTTGGTTTATATGGATAAGAAATAAGGATATGAACATAATATTACAGTAACAAGAAGCGTATACGGAACTCAAATACGTACATTCTGAATGAATCGTCAATATCTAAAAGGTCATAACAAGGCATAGTCCTTTCTATTAGACGCAAGTAATAACAATAATGGCGCTAATTTATTCCAACAGTGGACTGATAAAAGGGCCGAGAGGAAGAAAAAAGAAAGATACGATGCCTTCAAAATCGCAGTTGTTCCACGCTGTTCTCCTTAATTCTAGTTAAAATGTACTTATTATTATTATCCTGTCTATTCCAGTAAGCTCTATACAAAGGTCACAGACCGGCGATGCCATTAGGAGATTAAAACGAGACAC
This sequence comes from Parelbella ahira ahira, assembly GCA_018244795.1. Taxonomy (NCBI): domain Eukaryota; kingdom Metazoa; phylum Arthropoda; class Insecta; order Lepidoptera; family Hesperiidae; genus Parelbella; species Parelbella ahira. Next base: position 11,221 of record DWME01007927.1, read on the forward strand.
ACCTGTAACGGCGCACTACACCCTCGACCATGACGCCGTCAAGGGGTACTTGTTACACTTCTTGTTAACAACTATTGTACGAATTAATTTATTATTGATAACAATAACCAAAATAAAAATAAGTAATCACAGCGTCATGTGATAGGTACTTGTTACACTTCTTGCTAATGATTGAACGAAATAATTTATTATTGATAACAATAAACGAAATGAAAATAATTAATTATTAACAAACCACTTTAAGTATTTTATTGTTCATATACATATCTGCTAGAAGACCAATCCTCAGTTCAAAGATTCAAATCATAACAATTATCGCCTTTGTGTAGCCAAGTTCAATTTCAGATATGCGTGTATTCCGCCACATAGATCGAAATTGACTAGTTTTAACACACTAAACATTAAAGTCCTCGTATATACATAGTCAGTACTATAGTTATACCGTATTCGAATCATTTAATGTCAATTTTCAAACCTTTTACAAATTAGGAAAAATAATATCGCTTATCGTTTTACATTCGCTATCGACAAATGGACAAGCGTTGCCATTAATATACTTTGTAGTTTTCTGCTTTATAAAACTTTTTATTTTACCTGATTCGGTGAATTTTAAACCGCGTGCAAATAAATTAACTGATTTAATATTTAATCAATAACGTTTTTAGTTTTGACGTAACTGTTGTAATCAAAGGCTAGTAAGTCGACTTAGTGATTGAATTTAGTAAAATATAAGGAAATACGTTCGTTGACTGCCTCGTTGGTCGAGTGGTTGCAAGCGCGACTGCCGATCGGGAAGTCCTGGGTTTAAATACCGGGTTGGGTGCTATTGGATTTTTCTAATTTAGAATTTCTAGCAGTGAGTCGGAGTCCTGAATTGTGCCCGGTGTATGGCAATAGGCTCACCACCTATTCCATGGGACTTAAACGTAACTGGTGAAACGTGGGAGT
>DWME01007928.1:0-12168 GCA_018244795.1 Parelbella ahira ahira
GGCCTTAACCCGCTCAATATGAGAGGAGACCCATATTCCAACAGTGGAATGACTATGGGTCGATTATTATTATTATTTTTTAATGATACAGCATACCTGTAGGTGGCGCTAGTAACTTTCCCATCGTGATCAAACTCCGCTTTCAATCCGCGTAGAGCCTGCCCCGTTTTACCTATGTTGCCCCAAACTCGAACAACGCCATCGCATCCACCGGATATAAGCAGACGAACTGGAATAAAGTCAAAATAATGAATGTTTAATATATTCATAATATCATAACATACACATAGCTAAGAAAACTTACACTTCTGTAGCCATAACAAGCAGCTAACAGAGTCATCATGCGCTCTAAAGCTTTCAATCACTCTGCCATACTCCACGTCGTATAAATATCTAAAAAAACAATTTATTTATTATTTAGCGTTTGTTTTAAGTTCAAATCATTTTATTACTCAAATACTTAATATCAATAGGAGAAAATCTTTAACAGTTTTGATATCCATTTTTAATTAGTATTATTCATTTCAATTTATTTATTCACTTTAAATACAGTTGATGAAATCTTTAGAATATTTAAATAGTCCGTCCGGTAATCTAAACAACGGGAACACATAAAGTTAAATTTGTAGGTAAGAATAAATGGGCAGCTCACATTTCATTGTCCCAAGCTCCAACAGCCACTATGTGTAAGTCGACCATGACACAAGCACTTAACGGAGTGGATGATAGGGCAACACTCCTAATCTGCTTCTTCTGTTCTGTATCATACACTTTCAGTGTACCGTCTTTGCCCACTGAGATCAGCCTTGGTCCTTGTCTGAGCACGCATTTCACAGATTCTTTATGTAACCTTATCGTATCTATGCACTCCAAGTTGTAGGAAATACAGCATTCTGGTTCGCTGATTGGTCTGCCAACTGTTTGCGCGATTTTCCTCACGTGAGGCTTCGTGAAGATCTGCTTAGGAACCTGACCGAACTCCATTATTTGGACCTCCAGGGCATGTCTGTCATTCATATCGTAAATGCAGTCGAGATCAACTGAACCTTCGTAGCACACGTGGTGGAATACTGAAAAGCGTTGGCATAAAATAAAAAAATCGATGAAAGCGGAAGAAGCACGTCAGCTTTAAGGATAGAGATATTAAATATTCGATGCTCTTTGCCAGCCCCGTCAGGCACCGGCGTGATATAGTAATAATTTTAAAAAGTAATGCTAACATTATTTAGCAAAATGCTTAGTGCAGTGTAACTTCATATAATAATAACAAATTTAAAAAAAAAACCACAAACCATTTCTCGCTTTCACTGCCTCTTCGCCCCTCTGCTTATAACCGAAAATGAGATCGATCCATAAATGCAAATATCTTGAAACATAATCACACTCTAACGCCTCCCTTAATTTCACCACGAAATCTTCGGGAGACGTGGCCCATGCAGGTAGTTTCACATCGTGCACTTTACTACCATCGTATCGCTCACCAAAATCTATGCTATATTTGTTAACCAGGAAATCACCTTTTGCACTTGTGTCATAAAACTCTGGTACTAATTCCTGTAAACGAAGAAAAAATACAGTGGTGCAGCGCCATCTTTTGTGACAACCTACGAATACTGACTGGTGTTATGGTAATAACTAATTATGTACCAAGGTTTTTTTTATTGTCATTGAAATAGCTTAATTAACAAGCATAAAATATTTTTTTGTAGTGTTAACACTTGTCTGCCTATTGCTTAGTGAAAATACAGTAACAATGGTATGTTTATGTCTACCATATCTACCATAAACCAATATTTGTAATTTCTTAACTTTTTAAACACATAGTATCCAATAATCCTAAAATACTAATAATTATTGTTCTTGTTGTTTTGTAATATTCACCTTAAAATCCGACATATTACTCAAACAGTTGTTATAAACATCTCTAACTGAATTAAACATTCGATCAGGATGATCAAATCTTCCATTTTGAAGACATAACATGTACTGGGGATACTTCCGAACCTGAAAACAAACCATAGACAATGACATGCCTAATTTCGTAATTACATACATTAGTTTGTATTTTTTAAATAAAAAATAACTTACTAAATAAAAGAGTACAAGACCAGGCGCCGAGTAGTGTGATCCATACAAGAATTTGGGATCATTCATTTCATTATATCTATCAATTAATTTCTCCAGCCGACTAGGATTCAAGGCGCCCATAGGTTTTGAGAGATCTCTAAAGGTGTCTATATTATCTAAATCTAATGTTGCTGATGTATAATCTGCCACTACCCAAGGAAACACTGGATACTGTGTTAAATCATTCCGACTTCTGTCTGCTAAACTGTAAACAACATGGACATTATAATACAGAACATTAAAAATATTCTCTTCCAGTGTTCTTTAGGGAACTGCAGAAATAGCTTGTAAAATCAGAGAAACTAGAAAAACTATCTGTCACATCTTATACTGTTGTATTGTATTAAATGGATTACTAGCAATTTACCAAATGACAGAGCCAGTTTTTAATGCTATTTTAATAGTTGTGCACAATACAAAACTGTTTATACAAAATACTGAGAATGAAAACATGTAACATCACACCTGTAATCCCTGAAGGGGTAGGCAGAGGACTGTAGTACACCTTCACATTAAATTTAAAAACATGCATAACTTTATGAAGTTGGAGGGCATACGGTTTGGGCTAGTAACAAAATTACTTACCAGTTCAAATACATTAAATAATCATAGTTTGACACAATTCCATTCTGCCATTGAAGTGTCATTTCATCAGGATGAACCCTTTCTAGTGTGACATTTGGAGAATTTTCTAGTGTCTTAAACAGCTGGTCTCTGATCTCTTCATTTGGAAATGTTAAATAAATATGTGATATTGAATTTTCCTCACTGTTGTAAATTTCTAAGCCCTAAAAAGATACATGTTTTGTATGAATAATATGTTAATATGTTTTTAATAGATATTATCAATCACCATCATCATCCTTTAGATGTTGACTGCTTGATATAAGCATCCAAATAGAATATTTTTCACTTTACTTATACATATAAATACAAACTTCAAATCATACATTTTTTCACTTACAAAATACTAGATATGTATATGTACTTCATACTATGTTATTAGTTATAAACTCATTGAATTTGTTAAAAAAAAAAACAATGAAATAGTTGATGTTTAAAGATATAAAAAAAATCCTTTACAGTAAATTCATACCATATTCAGCCAGAACATAGTCAATGATACAATAATTGGAAGATAATTCAATTTTAGATGGCAATCACTATTGCATAAAAATGCATTTAGAAATTTGAATAATTACAAAAACAAATATTATAAAAATAAAGGCAAATTGTTACAAAAAAATTATTCAAGTAAAAGTCCAATACATCAAGTACTATTGTTTAGTTTCTGCATTAAAATTTAGAAACAGAACAATAGTACTCACAATTAATCATTTCTATTAGTTGCAGTTCTGGGTATTTTGTGCATTAGGGAGTTCCCCTCATTGCAAGAGTTAAATGGTGACACATATTTTATCAGTTGTATGTGCAGTACAAAGAGCACAATGCTGATTACGATACTGATAAAATATAACAATTTTATAGACATAGCTGCAACTTCAATAAAAATAGACTTTTAGTTCTAAAAAATGTCACAATCAAACATGCAAATTTAATATTTTGGTAACACAGAAACTTATTGCTTATATTTCTTGATATTGATCATAAACACTTGGCTCTGTTTCATTCGGTTATTGTGTTTAATGATGTAATTTAATTGCAACATTAACATCATTAACATTAGTAACTATGAAGGCACTCTACCAACACTTCTTTTTATTTATTTAACCTGGCAAACAGGCATATGGAATAAGGGTTTTTCTTAAGCAATAACATTACATGGAATATTATAAGCATAAGAAAAGAGCAAATCAAGATTAATACATAACATACAATGATACATACAACTTGCCTTAACAAAAATCTTCTTTTGTACATCCTCTTCATTTTACTCAATTTCAATTTAATTATTGCACTCTGAAAATAAATAATTAGTCATTAGGAGAGACAGCAGGTTACAAAGTAATCAAAGCATTGTATCCTTGCATAATACGAGCACAACACCAGTTAAACAACTATGGGCTCAATCAGTGGTTGTCATTCGGTTTTCAAAACTTATTTTCAGTTTTTAACATGATTTCCAGTTGTTATAAAACTCAAAGCCAGTAACAAGTGACATAGAATTACAAACTTGTAGAGCCATTTTAATGTTTGTTTCAAACCTTATTTAATCACAAAGACAGGCTGATGTTCAGAAATTAACTAATTGTGAGATAGGAAACAATTTGCATTATTTTTTATCATTCAGTCACTAATGTTTAAAATAGTGCTTGAGATACATAATATACATATATATCATAGAACACTTTAAAACAACTATTTTAAATAAAGAGGAAATGATTTAATATGAAGTGAAGCTGACTGAGGTATGACTGAAATAGCATAATCAAATATATTATTCTAATGAGTCTGAAATAAATAGGATGCAGAGAGTAAGAAATAGATAACTATACTCACACTTTCAATATTACTAAATGGTTGAAAATAAAGAGTGGTAGGTGTCAGTGCCAATTTTCCCTGATGCCTGACTAATGGTGAAATCTTTTCAGCTTGGAGTTCACAGAATATTTGTTCTGTGAAATCATCCATCATGACTGGATCAAATACCATTCTCATATAGCGTGAATGTAGTATTGTTGCCACCATACTATTGTGTTCAGGTGCATGCAGGGTGGAAGCTCTTTGAAGTTGCTGCATTTGACTAAGGCACTCCTCCGCAGGCACAAAGTCAAGGTGAAAGAAAAACTCCTTATTCTCATACTTAAATTTATATGGTGCTAAAATATTTTCTTCTAGCATCTCCGCGTATTGCTTTGTTTCAACTTTAATAACATTTTTCAATTCACTGGGAGTGTGTGATGTTATTGTAGAGATAGTAATAGAATCCTTAAAATGTAGCTTTATTAGTGGAAAACTCCAATCCCTCGGCTCGAATACAAGAGATTTTGAACATAGTTTTAGGCGGCCTTGCATAGCCGATTCGGTTTTCAGTGATTGCTCGCTGTACATTTTACATGAATAGTCTTCAAAATACATCTCTCCAGGCTCCAATAAAAGCATAGAAAATCTAAAAGTTATAACTCTTCTCTTAGTATATTGTATTAATAACAATCCTGTCAATATTTAATAATAATTTGTCTAATACTTTTACCTGGACTTATTCATCTTGAAGTTACTTTCACAAATCAAGAATAATGTATTTTTCAAAGTAAATAACAGCCTGGTATATATTTTCTTATTGTTATTCAATACAATTATAATTCGTTTTTCTTATAAGGTTCGTGGCTCAAAATGCTCATACAAAATAAACAAAGAAAATGATACATTCAGCTGCAGTTTGTATTGTGAACTTACAATTGACATTTGAAGTAATTGTCAATGTCATTTATGTCAAAAAGCTTATTCCAAAAGTAGGATCGCAAGTATATTTAAGTTGAAAATAGGTACTTACTCAATGAATATTAATATGATACACAATAGTCGGTTATCAATTTTGAATATCATTGATTATACATGGTATTGCAATCGTATGGATAAATTAAGAATTTATGATTGACCCAAATCACGAAAGGAACGTGTATATATATACGTATATACACCACAGCCGGCTAAATATAGCCGGCTGTGGTGATTCAATGGTAAACGAAACTAGGCCAAAGTTTTCATAATTATTTAAATTTTTATAGAATTTTACCGTTACCTATTATGCAGAGATATTTGAGTATATTAGTATCCAAAGGTCCGATTACGTGATTAGAAAATGACTACGGTCTTATAGGAATATTGCAAGAATGCCACTACTTTTGGTATTCAGTTCTTGAATATCTATCTTACAAAATGAAAATATTAAAAGATGCCAGCGTAGGAATAATAATATTTTTTCTGAAATAAATCAATATAACAACAAAACAAACTTCTAAATTGTAAAATCACTTCACAATGACGATAAACACTGAACAATAGGAAAAATATACCTACATGTAGTTGTGTTTTATATTTGCATTGGCCACAAGGCAGTCAATTTAGAATTTATAGATGGGTACTTAGTCTTGGATAAACAATAAAACTGATTAAAAAGTTTTGTGTTGGTGAATAAAAAAATAAGTTCAATATATTTCTTTTGTAATAGAAAAAAAGATTATTGTAGAGTAAATGTGAAATAATTCAACGTTTTACGACCATATTATGGCAAATTATTTACATTTATCTTAGTGGCCAGTTCTAATACTAACTAATATGAAACAATTCTTTTTCCTCCATGTCATCGAAATCCTCGTATTTATCTTCTCTTTTGATTGTAAATGTCAATAGGCTAGATTTTATAGAAGGCGCCAATTTTAATTTGGGATAGAGAGGTATTGTAAAACTGTGAAGAAACATGCAAGAGAGCAAAAATGCTATTTTCCAAATGCGTTTTCCACAAAAATTGTGGTATTTGCTAAACTTGCATACTGGTGCAATAATATGGGGTGGAACAGGAACGACTATCTTATTAAATTATAGGCTTCTTCACAATTATTTACAGTGTGATAATTCAGTTTTTAAAACAACTAACATATCGAGTTTTGTAAGACAATTAAACTTATACGGATTTCGTAAAGTTACTTCCCATCTCCAGGATCCATTGTGCAATTCTAGTAACCCATACATGCATGAATACATTCATGACTATTTTCTATACGATAGACCTGAATTATTAAATAAAATTACAAGGAAAGCGTTGACTATGAAAAGAAATTTTAAACCCAAGGTATATAGAAATATTTCGATATTAAATTGGCGATTTTTATTGACAATATTCAACTTTATGTACCTTATTTTTAGAATATCCTTAGCAATACTGATCAGATACCTTTCATAACCCCACTACAAAAAGCACGGCAGGCGTTACGCGCAGCTCTAAGGAAAGCAGCACAAGATCTGTATATACAGGATGTATCTAAGCATGGCATCAATTATGTGGATGATGAAGAAGGTACATTACTAGCTTTGTAGTGTGAACTTACATTTTATGTGAAACATTGTAGTTTCTTGATCGTTCTTTGAGGACGAAGGATTTTATGTGTTTGGTGATTGAATTGTTGGCTGGCTTACCAGCTGACATAATTTAATAACATAGGTGAATTAATTGATATAGGAAGAGGTGGGCAGAGGATGGCAGTTGACTCCTGTCTCACCAGTTACATTTACGTCCTTCAATGGAATAGGAGGCGACCCTATTGCCATACACAGGGCACAGATTCAGACTGAGCCACAACTAGAAAATCTAAGGTAGAAAGTCTAGTCTAAGTTAGAAAATCCAACTAGACCACCAATATACTTATGGGCGATAAGAAATAGTGATACAATATAATATAGTGTCTTATGTTATTTCTAGTGCTTGTAAAAATAAGTTTTCTAATTACTCATCTATACATATATTGTGTTCGCTTAGATGAAAAAGAAGATGGCTATGATGATGATGAATATATTGACTTGGACTGGCTGCTGACACAGAATAAGAATCCCAATACCAGTGAAAATGATGCTAAAAATGAACCTATTCCTTCAGGTTTCCTTAAAATCTTCCTTAATGACTATTTCCAAATAATCCCTATTATCCTATCCTATTATCCCTTGATATTTGGTGTCTTTTGTAGAGTTTGTGGATATTAACAAAAGTGCTGAACTAACTGAAGACATTAATAGTTATGGGTAAGCTTGTTTCATATGTAAGTAGTCACATATTTCTTGGTTATTAAAATATTTGAATCAGTCTGTGGTCAAATTTTACAATACACAATTGAATTTTATATGTATATATAAAATTACATCTTCAATCTAGTTATTTTCTCCATACATTTAAGAGCTGAATATCAAGTTCAATAGTGTGCTATTGAAGATGCCTATGTCCAGCATTGGACAGGAGTACGCTGATGATGATGATTTAAGTATAAATAGCATAAACACGTGCTTCTGTATATTACAATATACTTGTGTATTTAATGTGAATAGTTAAGTCTGCACAGTAAATGGTTTTTTTTTTAATTTCAGAAATACAACTGAGGATAGTCTTATAAGCTTTAACGATGATATTTGCCAACAAAACAATGACAGTTTCCCCACAACATTCCTGAGTATGCCGGATTTAGATCCCGAACCTCATTCAACTATAAAGCAGGAAGTGCAGCTATTGGCTGAGTTTGATATAGATAATGACATAGATGATGACATTGTGAAGAAAATTGGTACAAGTGCAGTGAACGGTCGTAATTCACTTAACTGTGTTTTGCCATCGATTAGTAGAGAGCAGGGGTATGACAGTACATCGGTTGAGGTATGTTTTTAGTTGATCACAACTATCAGTTAGACATGAGTTGATGAAATTGCGATAAATAATATTTACTTTATAATTAAATAAGGGTGTTACGTCCTGTTTCAAATATCTTTAAAAAATGAATGTTAGTAAAATGCATCTACCAAAATGAAGATAGACAGCATAAGAATGTTATGTTCAAGATGTTCTCAGTCACTGATTACACACCCATTCAGTTTTATTTTTTAATTACTAACATAACACCTTCATTAATTCATGTCTTCTATTAAATATTATCATCCAATCAGTTATCTTCATTGAAGTACTCAATCAGTGCATTATCTAATACAATTATGAATGATGTACTTTATTTTAGAAAGACAATGGCTTTGCAAATCACTATCATGGTGAATGGGATCAGATGTTTAATGACATAATAACCAATAAAGGTCCCAACCAAGAGTGTGGTACTAATCTGAAGGAATTCTACTCCCAAATTTCTCAATCTGTTGATTTGCTCAATTCGTGAAGTGTTATTTAAATGTTGTTAGAAATATATTCAAATAAACTGTTTGAAGTAATCCTTATTCCATGTATTGTTAAAATAGAAAATACATAATTATTTTAGTTCACTTCTTTTGTTTCTTCTTTTCTGCCTCCTCCTCTTTTTCCTTCTCAATGACAGAGACATATGAATTAATAGTATCTGCATCGAGCATCTGCATGGGTTGGTTACGTCTCATTACAGCTATCTCCAAGTTTTTCTGCCCAGATTGAACCACTTCTAGAAGAGCTCGAATTGCAAGCTGAAATATCAAAGGTAACAATATTAGTTTACAAGCTAGCTAAATTACTTGATCATTTTGCCAAAATAATCTAACTGGATTAAAGTAAATTTCATACATATAATTTTACTGTAGATACAAAGATTTTAGTGATTTATAAACCACTTTATAAATAGAATATCCCGATATTTACAATACAGAAAGGAATTTCTAATCAGTAATATTAAATTACATACCTTCACTGCACCTTTTTCTGTGGCAACTTCGTCTGCAGTATAATTTTTCTCTAGAAATTCTCGGACGGTTTTAGCAGATCTGCCAGTAGCATTTGCCTTCCATTCATAGTAGATTCCGGATGGTTCGGTTTGGAATAAGTGAGGCTGGCCGTCATAATCAAAACCACCAATAAGGCACGAGATACCAAAGGGTCGACGTCCGTTGCTCTGAGTGTACTTCTGTTTAAGACTTGCAATGTATCTTGTAATATATTCTAGAGTAACTGGATCCTCAACAGTTAATTTGTGAGACTGGCATTCGATCTGCGCTCTGTTTATCAAAATTCGGGCGTCCGCAGTCAAACCAGCGAATGCCATCACAACATGATCGTCGAGAAGACATATCTTTCTAACTGTTCTTTCTTCTTGCAATTTCGCTACCGATTTTTTTTCAACACCCAAGACAACAACATCTCCACCTCTTACACCGACCTGAAGAAGATTTATTATTTTATATTCCCGTGTATGTTAATGAAATTGAACACGAAGTTTTAATTACTTACTGCTGTGGAACCTTTACGGACCGCTTCCTGAGCATACTCTACTTGTAACAAATGGCCATCTGGCGAGAATACTGTGATAGCTCTATCGTATCTAGCAGACATTTTGTCTTACAATGTGCAACAAAATTAAACTTTATTTGAGATATTTTGTTTTCGAAAAAACGCTAATTTTGCTATAGCAAAAGCCGACTCACTACAAATGACAGATGCTTTATACAGGGTAGCCAGTACTACCTAGGCGAATAGTAAAAATACACACGAGAACATTTGCAATATCGAGTTCAAATAGTATTAAAATAAGGTTCGATTATGCATGATGTTCGATTGAAAGAATTTATTTCAGTAAGGCCATTAGACTGTTTCTATTCTATTTCATCATTAGATTTTCTAAAATGCACGTAGTTAATTTATCATGTATATAATATGCGTTAACACAATTTATGTTTCGATTGTTATATCGATTCATTATCGTACATATAACTTTCATAATGATGACAGTGGTGATTTTGAGTTTAGATGGAATTTAGGTTGCCATTATAATAGACATAAGTTAAAAGTTTAACAAAAATATCGAAAATAAACCTATTCAACAATAAATATTAATATTTTTTTTTACTTTTAAAATATAATATGAATGGAATGACTCCTATAAAGCCAAATAAGTTTTGCGTAAATACTAACATGTAATCTTTTTTATATATATGCTCGTGTCTCTGACTTCAAAGGATCATGCATAGAACAAGTCGTCATAAAATGTCAATTAGCGAAATGTCAAGAGTGCAATATGGCGGCTTCAGTGAATGGTTTTGAGCCGTGGTTAAATGCTAAATTAAAGTCTCTCAAGACTGATGAAGGAGTCTTTGGATCGTACATTTCAGGTATATTAGAAAGTGACGATTCAGTTGAAGAAAAAAGAGATGCTCTAGAAGGCATACTATCTGAGATTGTGGTAAGTCGAAAATGTGGTACTTTATTGCGTAAATACTTTATTATATTTTAATACGGGCGTTATTTATCAACAGGAACACGATATTTTAGTGCACATTAACGAGATAATAGAGAAATGGGAATTGTGGAAACCGAAAGAAGAGGCTCCCAGAGCGGCAAAAGATGTCGACGTTCAGTTAGGAGTTCTTTTGGAGTCACAGGCCGTGCCCACAACAACACGCCGGGAGTACACGGACGAGGAGAAAAAAATCCGTGAAGCAATATTATCCCAATATAGTGAACTCTCTGATCATGGGGTAACAATATTTTAAACCATTTTAAATATTTGCCAAACATATCACTACATTTTCATTAAGAGCCATAGGTCGATAATAATACAAAACTAAACAATTATATAGTTATAATATACAAAATGACAATTATGGTTGTGTAGTTCTGGCTTTGAATTGCACTACTCTTTAAGGTCCCAGGGAATCGAAAGAGGCGAGAGAGGGATCATACCAGATGAGCAACATCGTTTTCATGTGTAATACGAAACACTACTGCGGTCACCAACCTGCAATGCCAACCGTGGTGATTATGGCAAAACCTTCCCCCTGGTTTTCCAGATGGAGTGGCGCCGATTTGGGTAGGCCTATGTCCAGTAGTGGACATCAAGAGGCTGACGATGGTTATGATGATGACGGCAGTAATAATGATGTTCTTCGTCAACTAATACCAAGCTGTCTGATGCTAAATTAAATAATTAATTGGTAACCTAAAAACTGTATAATTACAAACAGGGAGGTCCAGAAAGGCGTGCTAATTTCAAAATCACATTACTTGAGGCAGGCACGCGGGTAGTGGGGATAAGTAGCTTGGTTCTCAGGAATTTAGTCATCATGGAGTGTTTCACCGGTGAGCAGAGTGCTTTCCATGTAAAGGCTTATTAGTAATAAGCCTTTAGTAATAAGCCTTTACATAGAACCACCGCTATAGAATAGTAAACTATTGTGCACTATTGCGCGGCGTCAATTTCGCTCCTAGTTTAGTTGTGATCAGACTTTGAGCAGGTTGTGGGTCAAAAAGTTCGAGTCTACAGGTTCGACACTGAATCAAAAACCTGTGAGGCGTCCAAGATCGATACGAACGAAGGAAACTGTAAGCAAAGTCACTAAGCCCGTATGGTGCAATCTTCAGTTATTATCCTGAAACAGATCATCTGAGCTCTGATATCAAGAACATCATTAAGG